>KN468834.1:75694-86711 GCA_000787095.1 Periophthalmodon schlosseri | reverse complement strand
GTGAATAATAAGCCCAAGCAAGTACAGTGCTCCCCACATTACCCAAGCTTCCGTTATGACAAATACCTCCCTAGATCCTCTTTAAGGGTCCTATATTATGCAAAACTGACTCTTGTGAGCTTTAAACCATGTTATAATGTTGTTACCTCCTCAAAAACAACTGTTTTGAGTTGTGTTTTGTTTCATTTACACATGTTTGAGTAACCTTTATTATTAATTGTGTTTTGTTTCATTTACACATGTTTGAGTAACCCTTTATTATTAATCTACATCTCCAATGCTCAAAATGCTCTGTTCCACCTTGTGATGTCATGAAGTGGTAGTTTACAAGTTAACAGCTCCTTTTACCTTTAGATCAGTAGAGATTGGCAATTCCAATTCCTAAAATCATCCAAGTGATTCTAGTGAAGGTGTATGGAGTTTAAAAACACAGTGGAGAACTTCCTGTATTACCACATGACATCATAAAGTGGAACAGAGTATTTTCTGCTTGAGAGAAGAACTCAGCCTAAATATGCAGGATTTGTGCGTTAAACGTGCGTGAATGAAACAAAACACAACTCCGTGTATGTTTTTGATGAAGAAACAACATTGTAACATGAAAATGGTGCAATACCTTTAAGAAACATTTTGTTGTGATTGCAAAAGACAGTTTTCTTCCCCAAAAAAACTGCAGGAGACTTAAAAGAGCCTTAGAATAGCTGTTTTGTTGAGAGCAGTGGAGGCTGTGGCTTGGTGGCTGTGTATGTGAAGGCACTCCCCCCTATATTAGATGACTCATTCAAGGCCATGCACAGCGAATTTGTGTGTTGTGAATTTGTGTGCTGCATGTTTCTGTGAAAGGAGCCCTGCTTGCCTCCTTGATTTAGATTTACAACAGGAAGGAAAGGTTTGGGGATTTTTCGTGCGCACTGAGAGAATGAGGGAGAGATGCTGGCGATATAAAAGAGCCATTTCGTGAGGGGTAACAGAGGGAGTCAAAACGAGCAGTGGTATACATTTATTTTTACTTAAAGGGCTGATATTAGGCTTTTTTCTGATCTACGTTATAATGTTGTTTCCTCATCACAAACATACCTGGAGTTATTTTGTTTCATTCACACACAAACCCAACATGTTTAGGCTGTGCTCTTCTCTCAAACAGAAAACACTCTGTTCTACCTTGTGATGTCATGTGGTAATACAGGAAGTGCTCCACCGTGTTTTCAAATTCCTTACACTTTCACTAGAATCATTTGGATAATTTCAGCCCTGAAATTCAAGTCAATTTCTACTAAACAAAAGATACAAAAGGTAGCCGTTAACTTGAAAACTACCACTTCATGACATCACAAGGTGGAATAGAGCATTTTGAGCTTTGGAGACGTACACAGACTAATAATAAAGCGTTACTCAAACATGTGTGAATGAAACAAAACACGTCACCAGGTAGGTTTTTGACGAGGTAAAAGCATTATAACAGGGCTAAAAGCTCATAAGACCTGACCTTTAATTTTAGTTTTTTAAGCTGCATTAAGTAACATTTCGATTGTGTTAAATGTATCGTTTTTGCATATATTCAAGTGTTTTTACTGCAAAAAATACATACTTTGAAATATATACATACGTTGGGTGGCATTTTCAAAGATGAGCTGAGCTGTAACTTGGTGGCCGTGAGTTTAACGCCATCCTGACACTGTGGAACTTTCCAGGCAAAGCAATAACATCCATGGAGAAAAGCAGGTGGCGGACCCTCCACCAGAAATGTTACATACTGCAGCTTTAAAAATTACTTTGACAATTTTTAAAATCAAGCTCAAAACGGTTCGGTTTAGCTGTACATATGACACAGCTGAACAAAACCGTCTATTTTAATGTTAATTCTATGACGATTATTTAGGTTTTGATATGTTTGTATTGTGATTTTAAGGTCTTTCTTATTCTGTAAAGTACTTTGAGTTACTTTGTGTATATACAAATGAACTTGCCTTGCCTGAATAAAAATGTAACTTGGTTGTTTTAGGATGGACTGCCATGCCAACTTACCATGTCCAGTAGCGCTCTTAAGAAGAGCTAAAGTGCCACAAAATTGCTCCTTCCTGTAGTGGGCACAGTATGTTCTTAACCTTAACTTTGTGCCCTTAAAAGCACTCGACTGTAGTGTCACTCAAAATAAGCTTCAAGGAGTTGTCCCTAAATCCAGAAGGGTACACACTGCCTTGTATGATTTAACATGGCACTTCTTTTGCGGTTACATAAAGCTAGTTTGATCTTACAGACTGCAATAAATTATAGATTGCCACTTGCTTTTCTCTGGAGGACTGTCAGGTAGTGAAAGATTTTTGTTTTTTCATTTGTGTAAAGAAATGGAGGCCTTCCCTAGACCCCTATAGGATGGCACGGCAGGACATACGACCCGCAGCAGGTGATGATACGAGGGGGACGAAGCAGATGCACTTGAAAGAGGGAACACACCTGGAGGGAGTGAGACCTGCTGGTTGAATAAGGGCATCGTGTGCAAAACTCTTTTCAGTCCACCTTCCTGTCCCCTTGAAGGCTATTTTGCGCCTGCTCTTTAAGTTCATACAAGGTGAATTAACTTTTTCAGTGTAAAGTTAGTACAGCGTTTCCACTGAAATAACTTAAGATTAGTTTTTTGGCTCGCGGTGTATGTTTACGTGTGGTTCAAGAATGGCAGCGCCTACAGCCGACACTGTAGTCTATTCATTCAAGTTTGTTTGCCACCTCCCCTGAGATCATAAACTGCATATTAAAAGGCCCATAATCTAACGCAATTTTCTCAGGCAGGATTTTAACTATGACTTAAATTTGCAAAAGAGGAACCCTGCAATCTAGGCTTTTTGAGTAGGTTTAAGACAAGTATACAGTTGGACAAAATGTTGATCCCTCAGGGCTCTTAGATGCTTGCTGTGATATTGGCAGCTATTCGCCCAGTGACAGTCTGATTATTGTTATGGTTATCACACAAATCCTAAGAAAGTAGGTCTCCTGTGGAGGTCTCGAGGGGAGATAATAGTTCACACACAGCAAGCAATGCAGGGGGGGCTATTGTTATCGGACAGCGCCTGCAGGGTAAAACTTCAAAAAAGTAAAAAAAAAAAAAAGAAAATCAAGTGCTACAATGTAAAAAGGACAAGTATTTTCACATTGGCAGTTGCACAACCATGGCAGAGCTCTAGACTTGATATATTGTAAGCCAATAAGGTGTTGACAAGTATCGCAAAGAGCCAGAAAAAAAGAGACTAGACAACAAGATTTATGACAAAATCTTACTTCTTAGTTGCAAATTCAGATAGTAAATCAGGAAAAGTCTGCCTGCCACTAAAGCGCTAACCAGGTTCTGTTTCAAGTTCCTGACCTCGCTTCCCTGCATGCTGTGACGCTGTAATACCATTAATAATGCACTGAAAATCAAAGGCTTTAAACTTATTTTTTAACACTATCCCTGCTACTGCGCTAAACCACCCCATGCGCCATTCCAGGTTAACTGCGAGGGCAGATAGCATGCAGCTGTGTCCGCAGTTGAACCCGATAGCTCCCTAATCTCTGGCTGCCATGTGTACCCGTTTAGTCTTCTTCAGCTCCTCCACTTCCTATCGCGTTATCCATCTCCCAACATCTGTCGAGCCGCACCAAGGCCCACACGGAGGACACACCGCTTCCTCCGGCACCAGAACTGCCTGGGGTCCATCTCACATGTGGTTCCTGTTACCCACAAGGATACAAAAGCGCATGAAAATACTGCTGGTGCTTGCAAGGTTGGCCCGTTTGACAGAAAAAGCCCCGACAGCCAGTTCAAGGAGCCATGAAGCTGCTCGGACGTAGAGTTTGTAGTTTAAAAAAACCAAAAACACTCATTTGGCAGGAACACGCGGTTGTGCTGAGACAAGGCGGCTTTCCCACATTTTAACACTGTACTTTGCATAATAATGTTTTAGTTTAATTTGATGTTTTTTCACAGTAGAAATGGGTTTTATCAGTGGCACAGCTTTAATTACACAAGAACATTACCTGTCAAAAAAAGTACAGGAGCACTTCAGTTTATCCAAAATGTCACAGTAACAACATGGTGTTACACGTCTAGTATCGCTACCCATCGAGTACACAGAGAACTAGAAACCAACTATTATAAGTATTTCTATTGTGCATTTTTAACAATAGATAGAATATTTACCAATAACGTGTGTAATTGATGAGAATCAGAAATAGTTTATTCCATTTTGACATTTTGATTTAACAGTGTTGCAGTCTTTGATATAAAACTTTAGAGTCTGTAAAGTCTGACTGCAGGTAGTACTGGGCCTGTCACAATTATTACTATATCGACTTATCGTTCAATATACAAAAGTTGGAACAATATTTTTTGGGGGTCAACATTTTCTTTGCACTACTGGGAAATTCTGATTTTATTTTTTGGCTATATAATAAGCCGTAAAAGGTTGAATTATAACTTCTGAATTTTATTTTTTGGCTATATAATAAGCCGTAAAAGGTTGAATTAATAACTTCTGACTCATTACAGATTCTGCTGTTTATTTATTGCAGCTCAGGATTTTTTAACAATATTTTACATTTAGAATAGTTTTTGTGGTTTAAATTTGCTCTTAGGTTATTGTGTCAGTGGCATAAATTAGTTTCAATATTATCGTTTATTGTCTATATTTACTTCAGCAAGATAGCGAACTCCAAAATATGTTATTGTGACAGGCCTAGGTAGTGCTTCCATTACTGAAACTGCTGTTACTCAATCACAACATTTCGCACCCTTGTTTTTAATTAATTATGTTATGAATTTTCTCCCACACATACTCAATAATATATAGGTCCCTTATCTCTTTAAATTAAATTAAGCTGCAGAGGTCGGCCTGAGCGATTTGTGTTAATATTACATTTCTATTCTATTTAATTTCTCCAAGGTATTACACATCTGAACATGAGGTACATCCAGACAGTATACAATGTTCTATAGCGTTTCCCATGAGAAAAACTCTACAGGTTTGTGCTCTTATCTAATGTAGTCCCAGCAGCTTATAAATCCAACTACTGAACTTTCTGACCCCAAGACCAGCGCTGTAATGGCTAAAGATCAAACAGTCAGCAATCAATAGCACCCACTGTAAATGGTTCCTCTGCATCCTGGGGCCCACCACTCTGTCAAGACCAACATATGGGTACTCATCCGCTAAATGGATGCTGTTGCCGTGAGCTATAGTTAGCCGTCAATCAAAAATAGGCTCTTAAATGACAAGGGGCCAGTGGCAACACTTACACCAGCTGGGTTTTACAGTAAACTGGAAGTACAGTATCTGGAAATCATGCGTTATCTACATCCACACAATGTCCATTTTATTAGGAACACCTTGTGCAAATAAAGTGATCTACACCAATGAAAAAAAGGTGCGTGTTAAATTCTAAGATCAGTGAAAAGCTTTTTTTTTCCAGAACATGTAATGGGTTCTATCATAAAGACTTTAGGCTGGATCGGACATCAATTCAGAAGCGATAGTCAGATCAATGCATGTAGTAAAGACCATTTACTGCCATTGCATAATGTTTGCACTACGATTTATTGTTACTGATAAAAAAACTGAAAATAATCCTGACACCAAGCATATGAAACGTTGATATTGTTTTAAAGAAAGTCTCTGCACCGTTATCGATTGGTATAAGCAGAAACTCAAAACACCAGTGTCTGTATTGATGTTGGCTGAAGAAGCTCGGTCGATGGCATCTAAGGCAGTAAACAAGGTTGTTGGAAATCTCTAATCCAGGCATTACTATATTCTAAATATTTTATAAAAATATATACTTTACCAATGCCCAACTAATTCCCATCATTCTGGTACCTCACAAAACAACATCTGGCTGCACACTTGTTGAATTACACAGCATTAAACTGTTTGTGCATCTAAGATGTTTGGATTAAGTCTAAAACCAAATAACTTATAAAGGGGCAGGACCTCTGTGTGCTGTGTCAGTTGGAAGCATGCAGCTTTTCACCTTGTCAGTGGCTGCTGGACCATGAGATAATAATTACTCGCTAATTAGGGAGACGAGCAGTGCTTAAGTGTGGCTTAGCGTTTAATCGGTTCGCTTGACTGGGCAGCTGGTTACATCCAGATCCCATATATTAGCAAAAGAGGCCAAACTCATGGCCTTACATAAACAACAAGAACTGACATGAACAGAAACCACAGGGTGAATTTCTCTGCAGATAAGATAAAACAAGTTTCAAAACAAAATTAGATGCTGTTTCCTTGAGTTCGGGTGTAATTGATAGACTTAAACAGAAAGGAAGAGTTTTGGACTGGTTTGTGGTGAGAAAAGAACACGTAATTACAGCTTGAGAGGAAACAATCCCTCATTCTTCATAAATAAAATATGTTTCTATTGTTTAAATATTGGGTTGCGTTTTGAAGATTGCAGATTGCAGATATTTTAGACTGCGCAACATAGAGCTAGAGCAAGTTCAGCCAACCCCGACTGTTGCACTATTTATTAAAATTATATAAATTATGTAATGGTGAACATTCAAGATTAATACTTGATGGACTAGTTTACATGTTTTGTCCGACTAAAGTAAACCGCCCACAGCAACATCATAAAGATAAAAGCAACACTATCATAACTTGGGTCAGACAGTGCACATTGTTGTCATATTGATAATTCTTGACCTTAAGTTAGCCAACTCTCAAAATAACAATCATATTCCAGTCCTTGAATGCTACATGTGGATTTACGGGTGTGTCCATTCCTCGGATTAGTTCTAAGTTGGACTCTGACACATTGTTTTATTGAGGTCAACAATTCCCAGGGTGTCGACTGGACTGCACTGCAAACAATACTTTATGGGCACACCTCAACCTGTGGCTTAACTTTAATATACTTTGATACAGTTGACTTGGTAAGGAAATATATAGCTGCCCTCAAGCTTCAAACTGCAGATGCTTTTTCCACTTAACTGAAAAAAAACTACGATCTTAATATTGCTCGACACTAGAGTTGTTAAAAGTATCGAAAATGGGTTAGGGTTTGGGTTCCTGAATAGCTTTAGAATGATCTAGAGCTGTATCAGAACAAGTATAAGACACATAGACTCGTACACGCCCATGGACCACTATGGAACCTACTGGACAACTGAGGGATTACACAGATATAAGACCCCATGGTAATATAAATGCATTCTTGCAGTATTGAGTATCGAGTCTATTCCTTAGTATCGAAATCGAGTTTGAAATTTTTGTATCTTGAAAGCACTACCTGACACAGGTTCTGGTTTGGTTCTTGTTCATGTAATTGAAATTGAAAAGGGGGAGGTGAAGGCTTACGGTGAGCTCTGCAAACCTGAAAACCAGCAAGGAGCATTTGAGGCTTTCATATACAGCTGGTAAGATTATTTTCTCTGCTGTATCCCACTGTACATTGTTCTGGAAGCTCGGGATTGCTTGCTGTGTCAACCTAAAAGCAATTACACCTCGCTGCAAGCTGCAAGCCCTTCCCCAAAGCTACTCACTCACTGCAACGAGGCAATACTAGTAGCTACACAGGTATCAAGTTGAAGGTGTGGCGAGTAGGAAAGTATGCAAGACTCATGGGCCAGCATCCCGTGTCTCCGACCAGTCTGCGGGATGTGAATAGTTTAAGTGAGGAATAAACATTTCACTATATGGATTTGGGAATCGCATGGGGAGAGCTTCAATCAACACCGGGGACTGTATTAGCTCACATACCAAGGGATGCTTATTACAGCAATGAATCCCAGCACTTCTATTGGAGTGAATATATTTAGACGTTTTGCAGTATTAGGCCAAGTTTCCATGTGTAACTTGTTTTAAAACAGCTTTAAAGAAGTCCTATTGTGCTTGTGCCTGCCATATAGTTATAATCTATGACACATGTGGATCATTATGTTATAATTTGCACATTCTAAATCACAATATTCATCTAAAACGACGTAATAAAAGAAACAAGTCTGCTGGCTTCTGCATTAGAAAACTGCTGTGCCCAATGGGAGCTGATGTCGCCGTAAACGTCATCACCACAAAAGACTCCGCACAGCTGCAGATCATGCTTTTCATTTGTACTAAAATGACTACGCAGCGCCGCTGAATCCTACGTGTATCATCGATTAAGTAAATAAAATTGAAGGCGGTTTGGCGTCTTGAAAATAAGCGATTAAAGAGTCCTCAAACATGCACGAATCACTCCAAAAACAACTTCGGGCAAGTAAATGGTGAGGGGAAACATCTATACCATGGTTAAAAGCTCTTGCATTTTTCATAATAGGTCTGCTTTAATCACATGCATGGAGGGATAGTTGGATTGTCTAAATTGTTGTCCAATTTCATATGACTTGGGGTCAACATCATGTCACCCTGTCATCGTTGCTAGAGGCTTTAACGTTATAGTATGTAATATTATGCTTTTTTTAAAAATGCATGTCCAAAAAGAAAATTCAGGAATATTCAACCCAATCATGTCTATCAATGGCCTGACACTTGAATTGAATTAATTACAAAAAAAAGTATATTACCCTTCCCTCCTCCAACTCCATTAATTATAATGGGCCATGAGGATGTTGTGACGTCATTTTAAACTCAGCAATAGGGCACGCTCTTAATGACAGTCGCAAAAGTCCAGATAAACTCAGCTGTTTGCTTTGTCAAATCAATATACATTTTCAACTATAAACCTGTGCCAAGTGAATCTGTACAAAGATTTTTTTTTTATTTGCAGATAGAAACACATTTGCCACATATTAGGCCTTTCTATTCAGCACAGAGGCTTTATATGTCCGTCTGTGGCCTAGTTTTTTCCCACATACAAAAGTCTATAGGCTGTACTGCATACCACAAGAAAGGACCTGCCTGTGTGCAAGTTTACACAGCAGCCAGCCCTTCTGTCATAGTCATATGGGAGATTTACACTAGAAACCCAACGCTCGGAAACAACAAAAGAGGGCACCGGGGAGCCGACGGCGCGACACAACCGACCTGTAATTTCAAAAATGTTATGCTGAATTTGAGTGGGCTGTATCGGTCCCTCACGCTGAGTTTAGTGAGATCATTGCACATTTAATCCCTGCTCTGTACTGAAAACCAACTTTCCTTTTAATACATAAAAAAGCACAAAAATCTCCTTAGACTTGCAATTCCAGCTCCCAACATCTGTCCGTTCGCTCCACCGTCTCTCGGAAAGTTGTCAAATACTTGGGAAAAGTGAGCAGGACACACCAAAAACACACAGAGCGAGTTGTGTGAGAGCAGCAGGGGAGGCGGAGATGTTGACATGTTATTAAATTTAAAGGGCTCCACTTGAATCCTATAATGCATCCACTGGAAGCAACTTTGAACTTTTACAAGAACCAAGACGCGTATCCCATTTCAGGAGCTGACAATCACGCACAAATTTCCGTGTCAATACCGTATGTTTCAATATATATATACATAAGATACGGTGACCACTGGGAGTAGTTCAGAAAAATGACTGATTACGTTGAGAAATCACGCAAATGGGACTAATTGTGTGATTTTTTTTTTTTTTTTTTTTCAATGAATCAGTCCACGCCTGTGTTATGACTGTCAAACAAACTAAAACGAAAAAGGTGTTTTGAACAAATTTTAAAAACTTATTACAAAAAAAAAGTCACGTTATGAATATCGACGTGTACGGATTTGTGCGTCTGCATATGTGCGCGTGTGTGTGTAGTAAAATATACTTCTAAATAGGTCTTCTTTCCTTCATTCATGATAGGGGAGTTTTGTTTATGTCTGTAAATAGATTTTATGCCATTTTGTATTCTATATGTTAAGAGAATGAGGCAAAATGAGCGTTAAACTTCAGCGTAAACCCCCTTCGGTCTGTAGAAAAAGTGTTATACATTATTTTTGTGTTATTCATGAATCATTATTGCTGGGTTTCAGATGACATCACAACGTTCTATAGATCAGATGGGAGGAAACTAAAATTAATATTGTTAAAATTTAGGTTTTTGTGAATTCGGGGGTTTGGTCACTAATAGGAATGTTCAGGTTCAACATTTGTACATTTACCTTTTCGATATTTCAAGACAAAGTACAGTATAATCAATAGGAAAATCTGAAACTCTAAAATCTGAAAACCACCAAGAACATGATTAATGATTATGTCAATTGACCAAAACTAACTTAAACTAACTTTTTCAGATCTAATGAATACAGCATGTCTCACACAATGTTAAGATTTATAAACTGCACACACAGATTAACAAACCCTTTGACTTTTACAATGCATATCTTAACAGCTGTACCACTCACACTCCAGTATTGACCCCGTTTTCTTAAGGTGTTTGAGGACTCGCGCCCTATCAGCCTCTTTATGTAACAGAGCAATAGGCCGTGTGTGCCAAGTACCTTGAACTACTGCTATCTGTTGCTTGTTCAGGTTGCGTCACGGTGGCCCGACGGTGGCCTGTCTGGTTGTTTGGCCGAGGGAGGATGAACAGGTGATCTTTGCTGTGGTCACCAATTCTGCGCTGACAGCTGTGTTTACTCAGCAGCCCATAGACACCATTTGAGACATTTTACATAAGGCATTTTTCTGGTTGGTACTGGACAAGGCTATTTGCAAAGTAAAACAAAATCTTGTATAGGCCATTTTAGATATACTGCAAATGTGCGTGGTTTTATTTATGCTTTGGAGATGCAACCATTCGCATATAGTTGCAGTAATATTTTAAAAAGGTCAAAATAATTCTGTAATAATTAAGAAGTACTGTGTATTTAATTGGTGGAGAATCTGCCTCCTGCTTTTCTCCATGGAGAAGTTTCTGTTTTGCCGTAATGTTAAATTTCTCTATTGTTGCATTCATTCAATTAAGTGTTTGGGGTTTTTTTTTCATTGCAATTATAGCAATAGCAATGACAAACTGTGCTGTTTGTAGCTACAAGTTTGAATGATTTCGTTCCCTAACTTGTATGTCAGTTACCAAATGTTGCAGAGTTGAGTAACACTAGGATCGATACTGCATGTGATATTG
>KN468834.1:61800-75617 GCA_000787095.1 Periophthalmodon schlosseri | reverse complement strand
AAGGGTGTGTTGGAGTTTACAAGTTGGCTGCAAAAATACTCACTGGTAGAGGCTCATACATTGAGAACAGCCAAAGTTGTTTGTTGGGAGATAAACAGCAAATATCAGGACTGACACTTGTGTGATAAGAGCAAGCAACACAAGAAAGGGGCCGACTGCACCTGGCATAAAAACGACCAGCATAAAGAAATAAAGGCGCATGACTTAATATCTAAACTATTATCTGTCCTTGAATGGGTTTGTAAGGCGCATCCATCTGCAGTGCGCCTTCCCTGCAAAAGCTGCTGATTTGCCACGTTTCCCCTTTACGCACACAGCCCCTCGCGGAGTTCACGGTGTTACTGGGACTTTTAAACTACACTTTCTACTCACATTTGCACTGCAGCTCCACCATGGCCTGATACCACTCGTCCTGGTCCGTCTCGTTCTCCGCAGCCACGGCAAAACTCTCCGCGCGCGTGTACAGGACGATCATGTGCTTGTTTTTGGAGTCGGCCCGCTTGTTGATGTTGAAGCATGTCTCCAGCGCCACGGCTTTCTTCGGGACGGGGGCTTTACCGCGGAATTTCTTCTCGCTCTCGTAGTACTCGAGTCGGGCCGGGCCACGCTCCGAAGCGGTCCGGAGCACGAAGTACCGACGGTGCATGGACTTCTGCTTACGGAGGTAGCCGCTCTTTCTCACGTCCTCGCAGCCGTGAGGTTCGCCCGCTTGGTTGTTCTCCATGACAGCTTTCCAATAACAACTTCCCTAAATTTTACGCACGCAGTTTGTAGTATTTCTATAAGTTTTAGCTGGTGGTGCCGCTCCCCTCCCGCTGCCCCACATCAATGCAGGCATGAGAGAGAGGGGAGGCAGAGGTCGGCTTTGGGGTCGCTCTGGTGGTCCTTGTCTCGCAGCTTCAGATATCAGCCCGTGTGCAGTCAAAGATTAGCTCCTCCGTCTCCTCTCACGTCGGTCCCACAGGCGGAGCAGCAGCAGCACAAGTTTTCAATGCGCTCTCCGGTGAGCACATGCGCGCCTCGGGTCGACGCTCTGCTCTTCTCCCGCAACTCCACCAACAACACTACAGTCCCGGGTGCTATAGTTCATTCAGTGCACGGATTTCAGAGTCACTGGGTTCCGCCGCACGCTGTCCGCCCGTCCGTCCCCCGGTGCCTTGTTTGGCTCTGCTCGTGCTGCCGTAGTGTGTGGAGCAGGACTGTCACTCACTCAGCTCTAGTACTCAGGAACACGGGGCGTTCACGGGACACGACTAAACTCCAACCACAGAGCTCCGGATTTTCGCGCGCTTGTGTTTTGGTTAATCCCTGCATCTGATAAAAATCCTCAAATACTATAATCCAAAGCCGTATCTAAAAATACAACATGAGGTTAAACAATAACATATTTCATGACTGATAATCATTCTATTTTATATTCACACAGCTTTGTAAATATAGCAGCCATTGAGTGTTTGAAATAGAGTGTACAGACGTCCTACTTTTTCTCAGTTCGTGAACGCACCATCACTATGTGTGTAATATTTCAGTGTTGTCGCTTCACTGGGTCCATTCTGTTCTATTTATTGCCAAAATCCCCTTCTGTCCACTGTCTGTATATGTGTGCATGTCTGAGAAGCAATTTTGCGAACGCACAGGTTCTGCATCAAACACACCACACGTGCGTGGCTTATTTTAAACGTCTGTAAAATATACAATGTACAAATATATGCAGACCCCGGCACAGTCTGCTTTATCATAACGAAACTTGTCGCATTTGATTAGTAATGGTGCGTCAGCAGTGCGTGATTCCGCCGTAATTGATAATAAAACATGTCCAGGCCTGTTCTAGCTGGACCTGACACTGTTCAGCCACTGACCGTGTCTCCACAACAAGATGTGGAAATATCAATAAATCAAACTGGTAAAAAATAAATAAAGAAAATGGATTTGGGCCAAAACTCCGATAAATGATTCAAACAAATCTATAAATAGCCATATGGATAGCAACAGAGGTTCTCCATCTTGGTACACTTGCAGAATGAATGTTATGCAATATGCATCCAAAAGTAACCTTCTCCACGAGGTCAGAGAAAACTGAATGCCCAGCGCCACCTGCCGTCCACAAAAATATTGCTACCATAATCAAAACATACTTACAAATTGTAATAATAAGGGAAGCTGTTTTAAGAAGCAACTGATTTTATGAACATTGGATACAAAGACGTTGTTACGACGACTCATTTTGGCAAATTAAGGAAAACAATCTGTGTCAATGTTAAACTAAAAGAAACAGGAACAAACATTTGGTCCGGTGGATGACTGGAGATGAAATACACATTTAGGTTAATTTAGTATTTGCTTTTACATTCAGTAGCATCTCCTTTTAGCCCTCTAAGCGCATGCAGCCTGAGAGTAAAAATACAGTCCTTCAACAGAACTAAAACCAAATTACCAATGCATAACGAAATGTAGACATAAAGGTCCACCTCCATCTTCTTCTTCATGCATCTTTAGGCCGTTAAAGCTACAAAACTCCTCTCATTACATCGTAAACATTTCAGCTGGCGAGTTACCAACTGGCTTTCCTCTTGGAGACATATTACTAGGAGGGCTGGCGGGTTTTTGCACTTTTTTAAGCAGGAGATGAAAGCAGCAGCAGCAGCAGTGACACGTGTGGAAATTCTTCTTCAAAAGTTATAGGCGTCATTTTGAGCCCTGAGGTGGCATCTACTGGCACACAACACCTTTGACATGAAACACTACAGGTCGTCACTCTCCTGTACACACACGCACACACACACACACTACACTTCATAAGTACGTCATTTGTTATTTCCTCAACGAACAAATAAGTAAACACGGACAGGGCTTAGGGTCAAAAATACTCCAGAGGCATTGAAATGGCAGCGACTCCTCAGGTTCAACAGTTTCCAGGGACCAACGCTGGGAGAGAGACAGATAGGGGAGGGGGTGTGTAGGGTCAGATGAAAGGGTTTTTTGACGTCCCTCGACTTGGGTAAACGTTCCCCTGAAACACAAAAAAATGTGTATGAATAAGCAGAGGAATCTTCATTGAGCTTTAGATTTAGGAAGTACAATCTTGCAGAATCAGAAAAAGAGTTTTGCAAGCACAGAGACACTTCTGCCATAACATAACAGTCTCTCACTCTCTCACTCTCACACTCTGGTTCTGGAAGTAAAATTTCCATTCATTTTTCCCATAGACATTTTGAAAAATTCAAATATTAAAAGTCCAAAGGCATCGTGGAGGCTAGCCAGCTGCGTTCTAACTAATATCCATAATGCGGTTGTTTTAAGTCCAAAAACCACATTTAAAACACAAGATTTGGCGAAGCGCTTTAAAAACTTAGAGTATTATAAAATTTCAGAAACAGATTTTAAATAAAATTATAGGTCTTGTGATCATTAATTACCACATAGCTGATTAGCCCAGAGTAAGCTTTCAAAATTTTAATATATATTTTTTTTTCAGAAAGTCTATGAGAAAAATGAATGAGAAACGTATTTCTAGAACCATGTACAACATATAATACATGAAAGTTTTGGTTGTTTTGGAACAATCTGCACTTCTAAACCTAAAACTTTGCCCCAACCTTTTGAAAAACGTTGTGATTGTCACGTTAAAGAAGAGCTATAAGGTAAACGGCGGTAAAACGCTAAATACTTACTGTAAAAGGATTGACAGACATGGACCGTGGAACTTTGGGCTGAGAGTCAGTTACGGAGAAAGAGGCAAAACCTACAACACAAATTTACAAAGCACAATATTGAGGTTAATCAAGGACATGGGTGAAATTTCAAACTTGGTGCACGGTGCGGGAAACGCAGCGGCTCCTATAGACGTATTGGTATGCCCCGAGTGTTACTGTACACTGCGGGGATAATGAGGAGTGTGAGGTGTGCTTGATCTGCAGCCAGCGCGCACACAGCACCAGTCACACGAGCCGAGGCAGAATCAAAATGACCAACAACATGCATTATACATGTCCTACACAGGCTGCCCCTATACACCACTGCGCTACGTACAGATACTGTCTAACGCTTTTGAATTACACATAAACACTGAAGGTCTTAGGGAATGTTAGGCCTGTTTACGATCACAAATTTTGAAATGCGACATATTGCTGGAGTAAATATAGACGACAAATGATGATACTGAAACAAATTGATGCCACTGACACAATAACCCAAGAGCAGGTTTATACTACAACAAAAAAATATTCTAAATCTACATTTTTTTTTTTTAAATACATGAGCTGCAATAAAAAAAAAACATAGCAGAATGAAACACTTTAGTGCTTTGTTTGCATCTGTAATGAGTCATTCAACCTTCTAGGGGTCAAATCTTATCATCCAGCCAAAAAATAACCCCGAATTTTCCAGTAGTGCGAAGAAAAAGAACCCACTATAATTACTGACCATCTAACATATATTGAACGATATGTCGACATAGTAATTATCGTGACCTAAGGGGACATAGAATAGTTATTACAGTAGCCTAATGTTATTTTATCACTAATCAATTGACGTTTTATGGACATAGCTTTAACCAATAGATATAACAGCTACATATGTTTTGTTTAAGTTACGGTGGTTCGTCTACTGCTAGAAGATATGATGCTGATAAACTGAAACCCAAACATTCACTCTATCAGAGTCTACTAGGCAGGGAGGGACAGAGACAAGTATTCACTCTCCCTCTCACACTATTATGTCACTACTTCCACAGCGCATTTTTGGATGACACTGCAGAACAAAGGGCGGGAGGCCGTGGTTAAATGCTATAAAAGGAATTCATTCTATGTAATTACTCTGTATAATATACTTATACGCTACCAGTCAAGAGTTTGAACACACTTTTTCATGTATTTTTCTTCCTTAGTTCCATGATTATTTACATTGTAGATTCTCACTGAAGGCATCAAAACTATGAACGGACGCATATGGAATGAAGTAAACATAAAATAAACTCAAAATAACTCAAAACTTGTTTTAGAATTTAAAAAATGAAAATAACCACTCTTTGCTTTGAACCCTGCTTTGACTTTTGGCCATTCCTTGACCCTGACGCGGCACAGCTGTGAAGTGAAAACCACTTCAGGAGACTTCATCATGAAGCTCAGTGAGAGAAGGCCGAGGGTTTGCAGCACTGTTAACATAGCAAAGGATCTGTATATAAAATATTATTGCACCATAATTCCATACATCTTGCTTCATATATTTGATGTCTTCTGTAGATACCTAAAATTTAGAAAGTAGTAAACAAAAAGAAAAAACACATGAGGGGGTGTGTCTTTTGACTGGTAGTGTATATAAGTATATGTCCATTTCTATTTAAATTTAACAATTAAAATATTTATTTATATTGTAACTCCTTAATGTATGACTGAAGATGCTTATATCACTGAGACTATTACATTTTAATTCTCAAGTTCAGCTGACACAACATTGAACAGTGATTATCAGATGATTACCATTGGCTTCCTGGTTGCCGTCTGTCTCGTGAAACGCATTGTGTGAAGCAGGCGCCGGGAAGGACACAGACGGAGGGAACACTGATGTGGGTGAAGTGACAAACGCTCCGGAGTCACCTGCAGACAGACATCCACCATCATCATCATCATCATAGGGACCTATTGATACTTTGCAGCTGATGTCCCACGGGGAGTGATGCTAACTGTAGGCACTGCTCTGTCTGAAACTCTGTTAAGACTTTAATCTGATCTTTATTTTAACACAGTCTGACCAGAAAGAGGCGACTTATTTGGAACTACAGCAGGTGAGATGATTTGTGCTTTTTTGTGTCTTTGGTTGAAAATCAAACACCTAAATGGGACCACGGACGCTCGTATTCGGACGACCTTAAAACTGACAGTGTTTGCTAATTTGCGCAATATGTCGCCATGGTAACTGCTGAACATTTCATCATAGAGATACATGTAGAACATCCCCAGCGTGATGTCAAAGTATCAATAGGAGATCTGTGCTGATGGATAAGACAAGTCAAGCAGGAAAATCGACACAAGTTGTTAAAGGTTGATTATTTCTGATGTTCAGTTGATTTAATGAATTTATTTCCAAATGATCTGCCACCTTCAAAAAAGAAAAAAAATCCCCCCAGAAAATCCACAGTTTACCCAGGATTAAATTATGAAACTGACTATAGTCCATTCTTAGAAAATCATAATTCTTGAATATATATTTCCTCTTGCTCACTTGGGTTTTTTATTATTTCATTAAAAAAAAAAAAAAAAATCTTTACATAATTTTGTTTTACAATTTGTTCGTCTGATGCAATATATGATGTCACTCCCTCCACACCCAAGTGTTGCACATCTCCCGATTATAAAAGGGGAAGTGGAGTTCTGCAAACTACAACCTGAAGAAGGCCACGTAGGAAATCAAAATCACCAATGTTTTAGTCCAGAAAAATAAAAGCTTTTTAAACTAATACATGAAGAGTGCCTCAGCTTTTGTTTTTCTTTCAGTGATCTGCCACTTGCTTGTCTTCATGAGATGGTATTGATTTGCCTGGACTGTTTCACAATGTGGCATTAAACATATCTATGTCCAAGAGACAAGCAGGTTATGCTGCCAGGCCAAGTTACGAGTTACATCTGTGGAGAGGGGAGCCCACTGACCGGTATTTTCCTGGCAATAAAATCACCTATGTTGAATAAATGGAAGAGTTACGAGTTTAATGTCATATTATGGAACTTTGCATAGTATGACACAAAAGCAGTTGGCAGAACCTTCACCAGAAAAGTTACACAGTGCACCTTTATAAAGCCTGTTTTATTTTTATTTTAAGAATAAGCAGCTGAATGTGTGGGTTGCGCCCATGGAAAATCTTCAAAATCTAAAACAGCAGCCTATGTCAAATATAAAATGGCATTATTTTTAAAGCGGACCTATTCTGCAAAATCAGCTTTTCAGAGCTTTTAACCATGTTATAGTTGTTTCCCCTCATCATTTACTCACCCAAAGTTGTATTTGGAGTGATTCATGCATTTGAGCTAATCTTTAATCGCTTATTTTCAAGACGCCATTTTGATTATCAACTCCCGTTTTCACTGCCACCGGTACACGCCCACTGCTCTGAACTTACTTCATTCTCCAATTATATTTTCTTAAATTGGTGATACACGTAGGATTCGGCAGTGTCGTGTGGTCATTTTGGGTTCGCTAGCGTGATCTGCAGCTGTCCATCGGAGGAGCCTGGAACTTCTCGGCCTTTTGTTGTGATGGCGTTTACGGCAACGTTGCCTCCCATTGGGCATCGCAGTTTTCTCAAGCGGAAGTCATCGGACTCGTTTCTTTTATTACATCGTTTTAGAGGAATATTGGGATTTTAAATAACAACATAATTCTAGAGCAGACACAAGCACAATAGGTCTTCTTTAATATACCATATCAAGTGGTAAATTCTGCAGTCTACATACACATAAATGGAAAATTTTTTTTTTTCTTCAGAATAAATAGCAATAATTATTAAAACGACAGGTGAACACAGACTTTTCTTTCTTTCTTTTTTTAAAATCAACTTGTCTTCTGTGCTTTTTGACGATAACTAAACGCAGTGTGATAAAAATACATTGTGACGTAACCAAAGCTGCCTTTCCCATGTAAAGTAGTTGCAGAAGAAAGCAGAGAAGTTACCCGGGCTCTGGGGTCTCACCTCCGGAGGCGCTGCTGAAAGGGTTACTGGGGGAGAGGGCGACAGGCTGCTGGGAAGAGGAGCCGGAGCTGAATGGATTGGGGAAATCTGAGACACACACAGGGAGAGAGAGGAGGGACAAGAGGGGTAAATCATTCACATTCCTCTCTATTCAAAACGGCGCAGCTCTTAGCCACCGAGATGTTAATTAAAGGTACAGGCTGTGTTTAAGGCGAGCGGACTGAATATAAACTTTAGCTGTAAGATCAATGAATGCGTGATGTGGACTCACTTGCGAAGGTTTGGGAGCCGGAGACTGTCTCCACCCCGGGAGAACTAAAAAAAAAAAGTGACCTTTACTTTAGAAACCAATCATGTTCAACAAAAGACATTGTGACAGGAGTGAATTGTGTACCTGGCAGGAGTCGAGCTGGACGAGAGCCTATTGCCAAAGAGGCTGCTGTATTGCGGTGGTCCACCAGCAGGGGGAGCTGTCAACAAGCATTTCGCATTCAAACGTTAATGAACGGCGTTTGGGAGATCAAGTGCTTCTATTACATTGACGTGTGAACTCAAACAGACAGGGAGACTCAGTTGAACTTGATTCTTGAGGCACTAAAGCGATACAAATAGTCTGAATAAAATACAAGCTCTCTGTTGCTTCTGATGTGAATCAAAGTAAGCCAGGGCAGAAAATCAATAATCTCTTTAATCTGCCAGCCAGGGTGAAGGTGGAAAACCAGCTCAAGGGCTACTCGCATGAATGGTATGCATTAAAACCACCGGTAATAAGACAAATTACTATCAGCTTGGAATAAACAAATCGACTATGTTCTTTGAGCCGGACCAAGCGTGTGTCCAGGAGAAACACAAAGAGCAGGATTCAGATGTGGAAAGCCTTGGCATTTGCAGTTATGTAACCTAGTTTAGCTGGCCGTGACAATCGGTATCACACGTACTGCTCCTTTGTCTTCTGTACTAACTTGTGTGCTCCAGGCATGAACGCAGTTTTACATGTTAAAGCCTATTCGAAACATTTGGAAACATTTGAATAAATTGATCTGGCCTAAACCAGAATTTGCCAGGTCATGTGCTTGTTTATAATATAGATTTGTATTTATCTGACGAGGAATGTAATACAGCATAGCGACTAAGGTTGTCAAAAGTATCAAGTATCAGATACTGATAAATACTAATATTGAAACTAGATACTCATTTGAGCAGGTATTGACACTAAAAAAGTCACTGACAGGATCAAAATGAACCTTTCCTGAACAGCTTTAGAATGATCTTGAGCTGTATCAGAACAAGTATAAGACACATAGACTAGTAAACGCCTATGAACCACTATCGAACCTACCTGGACGACTGAGGGATTACACAGTTATAAAACCGCATGGCAATATGAAAGAAAGTACTACAATTTATTGCTGAAAATGACATTCTATTGTCTACGGAAACAGTGTTTTTTATTCTCATTGTGGTATCGGAATGGGCACTGGGTATCGAGTCCAATCCTTAGTATCAAAATCGAGTTTGAAATTTTAGTATTGTGACAACCCTATTGCACATGACCTGAAATATGCTCTGCAGTGAGGCCACCCTGCTCTTTTGAGATAACCTTTTCCCAACTATGCTTGCTTCATCAAATCATCCAGTGTGCAGTCATTTGCATATAGATTTCACACTGGTTTCATCCTGCATGTTTTGATATCGTACCCCTTGTGGCTGGATTATTTTCTACGAAACCAAAAAAGTATGTTCATCAGGTTTATAGTATATAATAATACTGGTTTGTTATTGACCATCTCTAAAGGAAAAGCCCAAACCCCAGTCAATTAGCCTAGCAACAGAGCTAAATATTTTGTCTCTCTCATTGCATACCTGGTTGTGTGGGTGCTGGTGTGTCAGAGAAGACACTGTCCAGCTGGGAGACAGCGGCGTACTTGTCCTGATTTTTGGCGGTGCTGAGAGGGGGTGTGGTCTGCCCCCCACTGCCCGACTGCTGCTGCTGCTGCTGCTGAGGCTGGGACAGGGACTGAGGCAGGGGCTGTGGTTGCGAGTGGCTCAGACCTCCGAAGTCCACGCTCAGAGACTTGGGGAAGGCTCTGAAGGGCCCCGTGATCCCTGACACTGATACTGTACGACCTGCGAGGAAGAGGAGGGCAGGGAGGAAAGTGAAAGTGATGCAACACGGTGTAATTTAATAAATATGCTAATACATGTGTCAATCTTCAAAGTAAACCAGCACTTGGGCAGTGAAATATAAAGTTCATAGTTGGCCAGCCCATATGATTAACATGTGATACCAAAATAATGTTATTTAATCAAACATAGTTAGAAATGTCTTAACTTCAAGGTTTGTGACTTTGTAACTTTTCTGTTGGGAGGTCTGCCACCTGCTTGTCTCCATAGAGAAGTTATTACTTGCCCTTAATATTGAATAAGAGTTTGGTTTAAAGGAACATTAAGTAACTTTTCTGGTGAAGAATGTGTCACCTGCTTGTTTGCCTGGAATATCCCACAGTATGGCATAACATTTATCTTTCTTGCATTTATTCAACAACTGTTTTTTGTGTTTTTTGCAAACACTTTGAAGACGATGGCATTCTTAGGCCTGACCTGTAACTTGGCCCGATGGCATCTACTTATGTTCATGGAGGCATAGACCTGTCACGATAAATACTATATCGACTTATCGTTCAATACATGTTAGTTGGAACGATCAACGATTTCTATTTTCTGTACTACGATTAGATTTGAGCTGTGGGAGGTTGAGTTATGAACTTCTATGACTCATTAAGTGTTTCAAGTATTTATCGCAGCTCATGTTCATTAACAATACTTTACATACAGAACAGTTTTTTGGAGGGAAATCCTGCTTTAGGGTTTTCTTGTCAGTGGTATGACGGCATTCAATATTATCTTTATCGTCTATAACAAGCAGGCGACACATTCTCCACCAGAAAAGTTACATAGTGTACCTTTAAGCCAAACTCTTATTCAATGTTAAGGTCACTTGAAGCTCAATTCAGCCACTGTGAATGTATTTTCAGTAAAAAATAATTCCATCTTAATAAACCCCATCTAGCAAGCGTTGGTATGTTGACAACTAAAATGCCAAAATCAACATAAATAAAAGATGCAAACATGAAACAAACCCAATCAAAGCTATCTGTCTTGTGCTATCCTGACCTAGCCTACCCACATTTCTTTGCATGGTTAGAGATAAAATAAAATGCATGAAAAACTAACTTAGCAGCAAAGCAACTACTCATACGAACTTTGGTCAACACAATTGCAGCATAGCAGGCTTTCCTAGAACAATCCATGCTAGCACCAGCTGTTAGTTCCAGCCAAAGTCAATAAGCAAGAGGAAAAATGTTGCAAAAATTCAGCTGACAATCCATCCGCCACAGATTACATGAAGATACACGGCATAAAACATGCAGCAGAGGCTTGGGTGTGTGCGCGCTGGAGGAATGCTGTCTTCACTATCTGATGTTGAAATTTGACATGTCTAACTTCCCTCTAAACTAAAAGCGGATTTTATGATATTGGCAAGTACCTAAATATATGTACTGAAGGTATTTATTCAGAAAAACTGTATTCCACTACAGTTACCCTTTTTGGTGAGAGACAGATATAGTTACTTTCCTAAAATTAAAACATAAGAAAATACATTGCAGTACTTCATATACAGGTTAGTCAAACTGCACCGTAAGACCGCGCATGTGGTGAGTGTTTGTGCAATTTTCACTTCTCTAATTAGCGATAAATAAATGTAAAACAAAGAGTGTAACAAATATAGTCTCATTGTATGTTCTGTTTTTACGCAATAAGACAGTACTGCGATCTGACCACCAATACATTACCGTAACACATTTAAATGCAAGTATTCAGAATTCTATATCTAAATAGTTTTCAAAGCCAAGCCAACCCATGTTGAAGTGGTTTGACGACAGCAAGGTGCAAAAACTCAGTAGCGCTTGGGGGTAGCAGCTAGGGCCTAAAAATAGAGGTTAACTTGGTCTCTCTCTCTCTCCGGGAACATAACGTCTAACTCTCCTTGACCCTCCCCTGTCTCGGGATGTAGGTATAATATAATTTCTGGTATGCTTTATGCCTATCCGCACTTGGATCTTTCTATGCAAGCAAGTTATGAACAATGCAGCTCATAGACCGGCCATCTATTATGAATGAAAAGAGCACAGAGAGAGCGTATTGATTCTAGCAGCACACAGTCAAATGCATTGGTCAGTGCCAAGTCTTACCTAAAGTGAAGTGGTTTTTGAAGGAGCTACTGGCTTTAGTGTTAAGGAAAGAAACAAAGATGGATAGTTTGGGAAGGAAAGAGAGAAGAAAGTGTCACTGCAGTGGTACAGAACAGTTGTCCTTCATATAATTTGTGTTTGGTATGTCAGAAGGTTGTAAATCATTGACCATTTGTTTTAAATAACCTCCAGGTCAATTAAGGCTGAAATGAAAATGGGTTGGGTATTAAAAGTGTATGTGTGTTTGAAATATTTATCTTGACAAAAAGACAGTTATCATCAAGTCCTAATTATTAATACGAATACGAATTACATTATAAATAAGAAATGGCACAATGCTAATGCTACAACCTTCACATTCTCTACTGTTTATAGTCAAATTATTTCTTACACAATAAACTGAACAATACAGCAAAACAATGTTGATTACTATAATTAAAGAATTTAAAATATATTAAAAACTAAATTGAATTACTCAATAGAAATGTCACACGTTTGAGACATGCAGAGAAAAAAAAAAGTGTTTTTGGTGACAGACCTGAAGGTCGAGGGAGGGCAGGAAAAGATGGGGCATGACTTTGACCTCCCAGCGCTGACGACAAAGACCCAGGGCGCTGTCTTTCAATCCCGCACAAAGAGGCGTCTAAAAGGAGTAAATAAACAAAAGATTCGTTTTGCGTAGCGGTGGGCGATTTTGACAAAAATGTATATCTCTGTTTAATTTTGGAGTATTCTGACAGACGGTCAGGTGAGGTGCTCTTCAGGATCACAGTGGAGACATCACTAACCCTAACGTAGGCAAGTCCTGTTTTTAATAAAGGGCTTTTAATGCAGTCGGAGGTGCCTTATACATTTTTAACAACAAAAGAAAAATCTAAGTTAAGTTTTAAGTATTAGACAGATGTGAAATGACTGTAAAATAACTCACAAAAATACAGAAATATCACTTTGTACCCTTATTTGAAAGTTTACAGGATGCGGTTTTTCTTATATTTCTATTTGCAAAAGAACTCCGCCCCACCTTTGAGAGGGGGGTCTCTGAAGCTCTGGGATCGCAGCGGCCGGGCGGTGAACACGTCTGTCCGCATGTCGGCCGGCGAGATGGCGGGGCCCCGGTCCCACGACGGCAGCTGTGCCTGGGACTGCGGAGAGATGAGAGGACACAGGTAGACGACAGACAGGAAGGGTATACGGCAGAAACCAGAAGGACAGCAGGGGCAGATGGGTGTGTCTCTTTCAAGCGCTTTTAATAATTGATAACTCTTTGAAGTTACCTGGCCCTCACCGACCCACTCACTCGGTCCACTCCCCCGCAGCGCAGATGGGAACACAGGTTTTCAGCTTCTATTACTCTCACTTCTCTTTTCTTTTGAACAACTTGTTACCTTAGGCTTCAAATTTAATCACATTTCCCATTTTTTACTTCACTATTGAAATGAATGCGCCAAACTTACCAGTGGTCTTGGGGCTCTGGCGTTGTGGGTCGGACCTTGCCCAGCCAAAGGACCGTGGGAGGGGGGCATGGATGGGACCCCTGGACTCCAAGGACCCTCTACATCCCGGCGATTTTTACATTTAGAAAAGTGCCTGAAAGAGAACAGTGTTTGGTGTTCTGCAAATCTGTAAAAACACGAGCGGCCACCAGTGACATATAGGAAAGGTTTTATAATAATTTACAATGAAGGTCCAATATAGGGTAACAATGTGTGCGAAACGATTTACTCTGAACTTATAAAGAGTTTGACTCCATTCAGTTCAATTAATTTTAAGACTACCGGTGTGATCTTTTTTTTTTTTTACACACAGCCCAAAAAAGGCCAAAGCTATTCTGTCCACAAAGCTTCTTTTATTCTGGTATTTTATAATTCGCAATTGAAAGAGTG
>KN468834.1:25939-55428 GCA_000787095.1 Periophthalmodon schlosseri | reverse complement strand
TAACGTTTGCAGATTTAAGTTTTGAGACTCTAGCAGCAGCTACACTGTAATTAAATTAAATTAAATTAAACTGGTGAAGAGATGTAGCCAACTGGCACAATAACTTACTTTAATAATAGTATTTGCATCTATGAGGAAGGGGCTAGTTTGGCTAGATTTTTATGCAGTGTTTAGTATTGAATAAAGAGCTTATATAGTTGCACATACTTTTCAGTTCATTAAGCTACATTTTGCCCTTGCATGAATATTTTTTAGACAAGTCAACCCTCATGTTTACATTTGTCAGTGGATACAAAACCATGCCACAGGGATCTCAAGCCAGCGTGGTCACACAGTGGTTGGTGGTTCTCACATCAGAGCAAGAAGGTCCCGTGTTTGATCCTCTGGGGTTGGTGAAGCTTTGCATTGAGGAGTTTGCATGTTCTTTTCGTGTCAGGGCCCATCAACCTAAAACGTGCGCAATCGAAATCGCGATTTGAATGGACACAATTAGCACATGGCAAAGGCTGCAGTTTTTGAAGCGCCATAGTTTCCTCCGCAAACAAGAAAATATTTGTCTTATTCTGCGTAAAACTGCTAACCCTGTAGTTTAGATGTGTGCAAACACGTTCTGAAATGTCGTTCTGGTATCAGTTTGTCAGTTCATATTTCGGGCTTTTTGTCAGTTCTTCTGGACGTGTTTAAAATGTGAACTTTGAATAAAATCCTAGTATTAAAACATAAATCGCAAATCGAACCGCATGCTTGTCAGAAAAATTGCAATTATTTTCCCCCAATTGTTCAGCCCTAGAACAGACAATCCTCTAGTACAGATCGGGGCATAATAATTCTTATACATTAAAGATTACAGTAGCCTATATTTTACAGAAATTTGCTCATGAGCATTTATTACACCATTGATCTTATTGGTCCGACCCTCCGCCTCATGCCTGGATTCAAAGAGGGGGTATTTTACTTCTACGGGGTATTAACTGCTAACACATAACATATTTAGATCACCATGTTACCTTTTATTGTTTTAAAAATCCTATATTTGCCGAAAACAACATATGAAATTACGGAGGATAACCCTGTGGGAGCATGGGTGACGGAGGCTTGTGGGCTGAGCATTGCACAGAATCTTACATAACCATAACCATAAGGAAGGTTCAAATGGACGACATCTAAAACCTCTTCAGGCGTGTTTTTGACGAGGGAACAAGGTTATAACATGGTAGAAAGCTCCAAAAATCGATTGTGCATAATACCCCCTCTTTAAACATGGCCCTCGGAAAAAATAATAGGTTGTCTTGACCAAGGTTGCCCCAGTAGCGTTGAAGCGGTGAAATGCAGTGCAAATTCCCATTCAGGAAAAATAATAGAAATAACTGTGTCAACCCAAAACTATATTAAATTAAAGTGTTTTATTTTGTAAACTATGGCAGGGAAATGTACATACAATAAAACATTTGACTTGAAATTTTGAGTAAATGAATCAATAATGACTTGTGTACTTATGTGTGTGTTCTTTCAGAGCTGAAATTGAAGTGGTCCAAAATGACGTGAGTGAACTGGAAACGCGCTTAGACAAGGTGAGTCTGCCATCCCACACACACACACACACACACACACTCGCACGCACAACACACGCACGCGCACACACACATACACACACACTCTCCCTAAGAGCTGTGGGCAGGGGCTGGAAATTGTTTTTTTGTGTGTTTATGTGTGGAAACTCGCTTAGACAAGGTGAATCTGGCACCCCCCACACACACGCACACACAACACACACACACACACACACACAACACACTGTCCCTAAGAGCTGTGGGCAGGGGCTGGAAATTTTGTTGTGTGTTTATGTGTGTGTGTGTGTGTGTGTGTGTGTGTGTGTACGTGTGTGTGCGTGTGTAAAACATTTTTCACCTGACTGTGAGCAGGAAGTAGCTGTGGGTGCTGCTTCCCCATCACAAAGACTAATATTGTAATGCCACCAGAACTGCTCCAGCATATTGCTGTTCACAGTATTCAAATCACGTTTCTCTTCCTTAAATTGACTGAATAAGCAAATTTTTCACAATTGAACTAGTGTTTATGATATTGGCTATAACAGTGAGAGTAAGTTTTTTTTCAGAACTGGATGAACTGGGTTTTGGGCCTAGGGCCAAATTTCATTTTCCAAATGCATCTAGCCATTGATTCCCTTTGGCATGACTCACTGAACAAGAGAAGGAAAGAATTTTACTCACACCAATATTATATAAGATACAGTATTGTCATATAAAGCAGAATGCTGACGAATACTTTCTCATTAGACAACAAAATCTGCTTTTCTGGCATAAAACCTTTTAGTAAATAGTCTCATGTTACATAGATCTTCTGTCATTAGAGTGTTTTGTTTGGTGAAAGGACGCAGACTTTAACCCACATCTCTTTTATTTAAGTCAAGTGTGAGACCTCCACACCCTTTGTCACACTGTGGATTAAGAGATCAGAACTTCTCAGGAAAAAATACTTGTTCATATGCAGGTTATGACTCATCCTTGGCAATGATATTATTTAATAATTCAAATTTGTATTTAAGTTGTAAATTACAAAACAGAACAAAAATAGTAGGGCTGTACTGATCCAGCTTTTTCAGTTCCGATACCGATATCGATACTTGGACTTTAAGTATCTGCTAATATTAACTGATACCAGTGTAGGGACGGTAAGTGGCTCTTTTTTTAAAAAACACTGTTAACTTATTACACAAGAGATCCAATTATGTTATGTAACTGTTGTTTATCCTTCAAATAATTACAGAACAGCTTTGTATGAATAAAAGTTCAAACATTATGAAATGTTCTAGGCCAAAATCAGCCTGTAAATTGTCTCATTACATCCAATTAAAGACCGAACCAGGAGGCTTAACCAATATCATGGGACCGATACCTGAGCCAACAAATTTTCCAGTGTTGGCATGGATCGGTATCGGTGCATACCTAAAATAAATAAAATAATACAAAAAACGTTCCCATTTTTTGGTCACCACTTCATTTTTCCCTTTTGCCCTCGCCAGCATCTTCCTGCCGCATTCCCCGTCATTCTCTCCTTCCACAGTTTAGAGTTGGCGTACAAGGTTCTTTCCATAATGTCAAAATCAGATGCACATATCAGTGGCTGTGGTCACATGTGCACTTATTATCAGAGTTTTAGTCCCTCTGATGAGTCACATCAGATTTTGTGGTTTACTTGTCATTTAAATAATCTTAAATGTCCAGCAGTCAGATTATAGTCAGACTTTGTGTCTATGTGAACGTAGCCTCTGTGTTTGTTCCTGGCCCCTCAGTAAACGTTAATATTTTCAAAAGCAACCCATCACCAGCTAAAATTCAAAAGGTTTGTGTACTGTACCAAGTAGGATAGTCAACTAATTGATACTGAAACTAATATCAAAACTAGACACTCATTTGAGCAAGTATCGATACTAAAAAGTCACATAAACAGGACAAAATTTGAGCTTTATCAGAACAAATATAAGACCTCATGCTAAGATAAAGAGAGTACTGTTATTTTGCATATGAAAATTACATTCTATTACTAAAAAAATTACCTTTTTTTAATCTTCATTGAGGTATTGGAATCGGTATCAAATATCACCCCACCCACAATTTCTTCAAGTTTGAAATTTTAGTATCGTGACAACACTAGTACCAAGTAGTTGTGATTGTTTCTTTCTTAACCCTGGAGAAGCCACGGGGTCAAATTTGGCCCAAAATGAACAAACAAAAAAATATATCAAATTTAACTTCAAAAGCCCGGAGTGCCACTTCTGGCCCCTGCATAGAGACACCTAGTGGATGAATATTGAACTAAAATGAGGCAGAGTGGTAGTGATTTGGGCCTTGTGTTCTTGTTTCCATTGGCCGAAGTGTGTTTGTACATTTGAAATTCAGTTCTAACATGCAACAAATAAAGCACAAAAGAACATTGTCTCATGTCTCATTGTATCTGTGTGGTTGACTGATTATTTTCCTAAATTTAAAACAGTTTGCATTGACAGTGTTTGTTATTGTGATTCTTTGAACTGATACGCCTAAAGCTCAATGGGTCAAATTTGGCCCTGATCCTAAATTAGGGAACAAAGGGTTAGAATTGAAAAAGATATTTCAGTGTTCAGTGAACTTATAGCAGTAATTTAATGCATTGTTCATAATTTTCCAAAGAAGAAAAGGGTTGGGTTCTCCAGGGTTAAAATAACAAAGAGCACATTTCTTCTTTCTCTTTCTCTTGCATTGAACACTGGTTTATTGTTCACTCGTGTGCTAAATCGTATGTTTTTCATTACGTGCCGTGCAGTTGGTAAAGCAGTGCCATGCCATGCTGGAGGCGGGAAAGGTCTACTGTCAGACCAGCAAGAGCTTCATCAACGGACTGCGCGAGCTGGGCCACCACTGCTCCCGGGACAGTCTCATGGAGGTCAGGGCACCACGTATCTGCTAGTAGCTATTTATACCTTATCTGTAACGCAGCTTTCTGTCATCATTACTAAGATATTCCCATAACAAGACAATGAGGCAGCTATTTCTGTTTGGGATCAGTTCCATTCAGACTCAGGGCATGAGTTATTACACAAGCTTGATGAGTTTTTGGGTAAGATACTGTAGCGCTAGTACTACTGGGCTGCTGTAGGCTGCCGTAGGCCTTAATCCACACACAAAACAAGAGCGAAACAACAGTCTCGACTCACTGAAGCCATTCTTTTGGTTTTAGGTACATTACAACAACATATGAACAGTAACAAAAACAACAAAAGGTCTCAACTCTGGGGTAAACACAAAATATCAGATCATTACAGTGCTATAAGCGAAACAAGGCAGCGAGTTGGACCGTTAGGGGCAGGCTACATCAGCGGTTCCCAAACGTTTCTGTCTGGAGCGTGAAAAAATATCCACGCAGGCAATCCCGTACCCTCACGGCAAAATCAAAATGACGTCTGTAACAATTTCAAGCCCCAAAATATTTAAAATCAGGTTTAATTGTATTTATTTGAGTTGTTCATTGTGTTATTTCACTTAAAGGCAAGGCAAGTTTATTTGTACCGCACAATTCGTACACAAAGTAATTCAAAGTGCTTTACAGAAGAAGAAGAAAGACAATAAAATCACAATACCACAAATCAAAACATGAATAATCACAAATAATCGTCATAAAATCAACATTAAAGGAGAAAAGTGCAGAATAAAAAACGTAAAGGTCCTATATTACGCAAAATTGACTCTTGTGAGTTTTAAGCCATGTGAAAGTTGTTACCTCCTCAAAAACATACCTGGAGTTGTGTTTTGTTTCATTCACATCTCCAAACCTCAAAATGCTCAGTTCCACCTTGTGATGTCATGAAGCAGTAGTTTCCATCTACCTTTTATCCTTTGGTCAGTAGACATTGGCAGCTCTAAGTTGAAATGATCCAAATGATGTATGGAGCACTTACTTCACAAGGTGGAACAGAGCGGTTTCCATTTGAGAGACGAAATAAGCCTAAATATGTAGAGTTTGTGTGTGAAACGTGTGAATGAAACAAAACACAACTCCAGGTCTGTTTTGGTGTGTTTGTGATGAGGAAACAACAGTATAACATAGATAAGAAAATAGCGTAATATGGGCCCTTTAATCTCACAAAAATAGTTTTCAGTTTTCAATAAAAAACAGAATAAATACATAATTTTAAGTGCCTCGCTACAACATTTTTTTTTTTGTGTGTGTAACTTTATACAAATTATAATAAATTTTCTATGCAGTTCATAAAAATAAATAGTACTACTATTTTTCAAGTCCCAATTATTTGTTCTAGCCATCTACCTTTTGGTCCAATCATCATGTCTTTGTTCCAGGAGTGTCTGGACACATTCTCCAAGAGGCTGTCTGACATTGTAGATGCCTACGGGGTGAGAGTCTTTCTGTTTACCTGTTTTATCTTGACCTGTTGAGTCCTTTTACGTTTCCAGTATGGCGGTCAAATTGCTTATCCCCAGTCGTGTGATAATATGGTCAAACAAAGCTCCCTCATGACATTTAGTACTAGGCGTTTTTAACTGTTCTTCCTATAACTATTTGTATTTCTTTGTCTGTTTTAGGAAGTGATTGATACTACGCAGAAGTCGGTCAAATCCAAGCTACACACTTTTGTAAAAGAGTTAGTGTTGCCTCACTGTATTTTTACTGTGTATTTATTTATTTTTTTAATCACGATATTAGTTTTTGAATACATCTTTTTCATCTTTTTGTGTTTTAGAGATGTACGGCATTTCAAAGATGTGCGTAAAGAGTTTGAACGGAGCAGTGAATGCCTGGAGGGGGCGCTAGCGAAGAATGCCCAGGCCCCGCGAGGGAAGGCGCACGAAGTGGAGGAGGCGAGCAACGCTTTACTTAACGCTCGCCGGATGTTTCGGTCAGAGGCACTAGATTATGTCCTGGAGGTGAGGGGGAAAATACAATCTACAAAACAATTAATGGCTTTGTTTATTTTTACTTTGACAAGCTTATAGTGAAGTTGCCAAATGCATCAGTCTACATAATAATCTATATAAAGTTGTGTGATTCTAGTACGCCTCTGTAAACTTTTAGAGCTTTTTACCATGTTATAACAGTCTTCCCAGAGAAAAGCATGAGAAAGCTTCTGAAATAGTTGCTACGACTAAATTGGGTGACAGTGTCTCAGTGGTTAGAGCAGTGCTCCCCCAACCCAATGGTCAAAGGATTGATTCCTGCTCGGACCAAGTTCCGTCGTTGTGCGCTTCAACCACCTTGGCTAGTATGAAAGTGATGTGTAAGTGATGGTCGGGGGGGCCGATGGTGCAGATTGGCAGCCCAGTTTGCCCCTGGGCAGCTGTGGCTACAGTGTAGCGCTTTGAGAAGCTTCGACAAGCCTCTAAAGCACATTACTTGTATTATTACTATTACTATATATTGATTTACTGCTATTTCTTACAGATTCCGTGGAGACTACGGTTGCACAAATCATTTTAATTAAAATAACTGTCTAATATAAATTGTGGAGTATAATTATATTTATTCTTTAAACATCCTTTTTGTTCCGTGTAGCTGCTTTTAAATTTAGATGATGGGGAACAAGCATAGCCTCCTCTATTAATGCGAAACACTGACTTCACTACAACTACTGCTCCTGTTATGACTAATTAACTAATTATACTGCTAAGAACTTCCACAATATTACAATGAATGAGTTCAAATATTACCTAGGAAATGTGCAAAGAGAGTTCAGATTCTAGTTTTTCCAAATCACATGGCCGTGTTGAGAACATTGCTGGCGACTGGCGATTATTTATAGCTTGTGGTTTTTTCAATGATAACAGCTCTGCCTCAGGGCCTGCCTTGAGTTCTGTGGTTGTGGCTCCTGAATGCCTCACTGTCCACTTTCTGTAACCATGTTTTATTTCTATTTCAGATCAATGTCATTGAGGCCAAGAGGAAGACTGAAATCCTGATGGCAGTGAGTTCACGTTGGCAAAGCACAAATCGCTACAGGTTTACGTTCAAATTGCGTTATATTTTGTGTGTGTTTTTGTTAGATTTTGTCTTTAATGGATGCGCAGGCCCAGTTCTTCCAGTACGGCCACCAGTCTCTTTCTGAGTTGGATGATTATCGGCAGAAACTCAGTGACGAGGTAACGCTCATTTGTCATACGGACGTGTCATAAATCTTTTAGCGGCAGGGGTGAAGAATTCGTGCTGCAATGTGATGAAAACACTGTAGTTTGTTTTTTTTTAGCTCGGTGCATATGAAAAAGGGCACGGAATATAACCTAGATCTAAAGAGTGGGTTGCATTGCATCTAGAGTAAAACATATGCTACATTCAGTGATGGGAAGAACACTTTGAAAATGTATTTGGTTACAGGATACTGAATACTTCCATAAAAATGTATTTAATATTTCCGTTACATGGCCCCATCGTAGTACTGTTTTCTGAATATTATATTCTAGTGCCAAAACGTGACACAGGATCAGAGGTGGAACAAGTACTGTATCTGTTACTTGAGTACAGATACTGGAGAAAAAAAAATACTCAAGTAAAAGTATCACATGAAAAAAAAGTATTAAAGCTCCTGTTTAAAAATGTACTTAAAGAGTAAAAAGTAAGTGAGTATTTTTTACACTTCAAATTTAGTGATTTTGATCAGTTGTTTTTTTCTATCTGTTTTTATTTGTATATTTTTGTTTGCTCAAATTATGACCTTTTCAGCAGGTCTCAAACTATAATTAAAAATACTTTTACTTTTCAGTCCAGTTAAAAAATGTAGTGGAGTAGAAAGTACAGATACCTGCTCCCAAATGTAGTGAAGTAAAAGTAAAAAGTATCCAGTTTAACATCTACTTAAGTAAAGTACAGATTCCTAAAATTTATACTTAGTACAGTACTTAACTACTTTTACTTTGTTACATTCCACCACTGCGTAGGATTAAAAACAACTGTATGTTTGTTGCCGTGTTTTTTATACATTTTTTATGCATCACTGATCATAGAAAAAAATCACACCTGCTCACACCACAAGAGCAGCGCTTTCAAATACTCCAGTGTATTTCTTTGATTTTAGGAAAGTAACTGTATTCTGAATACCACCAAGTGAAAGAGTAACTGTACCGGAATACAGTTACTCAGCACTGGCATTCTGAATACATATTTTTGGTGCATGTATTCAGTTACTTCCTCACACTGGCAGTATTATTATTAAGTATTATAGTAAGTATTAAGTATTATTGTTTATGCTAAATGATTGGTGGGGTGAAAGCCAAGAAAAACTGAAAATACCACAAGAATTTAATTAATGCATGCTAATAATAAGTGCTAAATATCTTTGGTTTTCTGCGAGTGTGTCTAGGCCTATTACGATGGTTCCTACAGGCATTTCTTTCTTCTGTTGTTGCGCGCCTCTCTGGACAATTACACGACACTCAATCAAACAGCAGCACATAAGTAGATCTAAACTGCACTGCTGAGAACAAGATGGAGCGAGTTTTTACAATGGACGGATCAGGTATAATCGGTGCTGTGTTGCGCCCGGGTCTTGGTATTTCTTGCTGGCAGAAGAGCAGATGACATCACGCTGTCATAGTGAGAGGAAAACGCTCGCAACAACAGGAAATATTTCACATGGTTGACGGCATTAGTGTGTCAGTGGGTGTGTGCCTGCACACTTCAGTAACTGTGTATGCAAGCAAGATATGTGCTTAGTGGGCATGCAGCGGGTCAACGGTTGTGTCCTGTAAATATTAATAATAAGGGCTGCTGCATGATGAGCTGAGCGCTGTCTAAACAGGGGCAGGAAGTCAATGTCTTTTTAAAACTTCCTAGTCCTGTTTCCTGAGAAGTTCATCATGAGGGCCATAACAGACTTCAAACCTGCTGAATAATGCGATTTATCTGACAGTTATTCAGAAAAAGTCAAAAGAATGAACAATCGCGTTTATTGTGATTTTGTGAGACAGTACTTAAAGGGCCCATATCACTCCATTTTCTGATCAATGTTATAGTGTTCCCTCCTCAAAAATATGCCTGGAGTTGTGTTTTGCTTCATTCACACGTTTAACACACAAACTTTGCATGTTTAGAGTTCTTCTCTCAAACAGGAAACACTCTGTTCCACTTTGTGATGTCATGTGGTAATACAGGAAGTGCTCCTCTGTGTTCTTTTTACATTTTGAGTTTTGGCAATTCCAGGGCTGAAATCATTCAAATGATTCTAGTGAAGGCGTGTGGAGTTTAAAGGGAGCCGTTAACTTGAAAACTACCTCCTCATGACGTCGCAAGGTGGAACAGAGCATTTTGAGCTTTCGAGATGTAGACAGACTAATAATAAAGGATTACTCAAACATGACGCAGTAACAAGAGTCAAGTTTACATAATATGGGACTTTTAAGGGAATAGGGACTGCATACGTCAAGGTTCAAATGGGGTGACGAGACAATAAAAATGGCATCTGTTGATCTTATATGGGAGTGTAAGTGTGTGTGTGTGTGCGTGTGCGTGTGTGTGTGTGCGTTTGTGTGTATGGACAGGTAGGTAATAAAACAGAAAAAAAGAAAGAAGCAGGAAAGGGCGGAAAATTCAGAAAGAAGTGAAAAAGTGAGTGAGGTTCCAGTTTTTTTAAATGTATTTTCACTCCCTTTTCTCCTTCTCTCTCTCTCTCTCCCTCTCTCTCTCTCTCTCTCCTTCTGTTACCCCTTTTTTCTTTTGTTAATTAGTTTTTTGACAGATAGTGTCAGTACAGCTAAGGGCAGTGGGCCTTCTTCCTGGTCAAGACAATTGCTTTTTAAAACGTAACTATTTTTTTAAGTCTCGGAGTCTCGAAGTCTCTGATACAAAGCTGTGACAATGAAGTAGTCACTCTGCTCTCGCCAATTCACGTGTCACTGAGCAAGACATCACACCCCGTTGCCTGTGCAAATGTGTAAGTGTGTGATTGGTGGTAGTAGAGGCCCTTGGTGCAGATTGGCAGCCATGTTTCTGCCAGTCAGCCCCAAGGCAACTGCTGCTATAAAGGAAGCTTAAAGGGCCCATATTACATTGTTTTCTGATCTATGTTATAATGTTGTTTCCTCATCACAAACAGACCTGGAGTTGTGTTTTGTTTCATTCACACATGTTTAACGCCCAAACCCTGCATATTTAGGTTCTTCCCTGCATATTCTTGAGTTCTTCACTCAAACAGAAAACACTCCAGTTCCAGTTCCACCTTGTGATGTCATGTGGCAAAACAAGAAGTGCTCCACTGTGTTTTTAAACTCCACACACCTTCACTAGAATCAGTTGGATAATTTCAGACCTGAAATTACCAAACTGTACTGAACTAAAGATAAAAGGCAGCTACTTAACTTGAAAAGTACCACTTCATGACATCACAAGGTGGAACATTTTGAGCTTTGGAGATGCTCAAAGTGCTCTGTTTATTTTTAGACAGACGAACAATAAAGAGTTACTCAAACATGTAAATTCTGTGCAATATAGGACCTTTAAAATGTCACCAATGATAAGTAAATGAATAATGCAGTGAAAGTAGATTTGCGTATCTTAAAATGTCCTATATAAATCCTTGACATTGTTCTATTATTATTAACAGATGTAAATAATGATAACCATGTATTGCATTAAAAAAAATCACTAAGTATTTCATGTTGTGTCTTGCGCAGTACACACAGTTTGTCCTAAATTCTGCCAGAGAAAAGAGGGACATGGAACAGAGACATGCAGCAATCAAGAAAAAGGTGATTTGCCCAGTAGATAATTTCATCATTATCTCTTTAATGGTAAACATTTAAACCTTTTATTTAAATCGTTTCCAGGATGTGTCCTATGATGACTCCATAATGGACTTCAACGGAGACGCAGCCAATGGGATTGCAATGGAGGGCTACCTTTATAAAAGAGCCAGTAACGCCTTTAAGACATGGAGCAGGTAGAGCTGGCCTAGATAAGCTCCACGCGCAGCTGCTGTTTGCTAAATTTGTTGTTAAAACGGGAACACAGCGCTAAAGATTAACTCTTTTTGTGTTGAACTTTAGACGCTGGTTTTCTATTCAAAAGAATCAGCTGGTGTATCAGAAGAAATTCAAGGTATTCCTGCAATATTTTACCTATATTTCCACTGTTGCTTCTACTCTCCCTATATTCCGTCTTAACCAAGAATAGACCAATTCAAAATATTTTCTGTACTATAAGTCTCACTTTTTTTCATAGTTTGGCCGGGGGTGCGACTTATACTCAGATGCGATTTATATGTGAAATATATGTTTTTTCCTCATTATTATGCATTTTTTGGCTGGTGCGACTTATACTCTGGTGCGGAAAATAAATGCATTTCATATCAAATGCACAACAGCACATTGGAGTAAATGTACAGATTGGCCACAATAAATACTATATCGACTTATTGTTCAGTACATGACAGATGGAACAATAATTTTTAGGGTCAATATTCATCGTCGGCACTTTTTCTTTGCAGTAGTGAGATATTTTTGGTTATTTTTTGCAATACGGTAAGATTTGAGGTGCAGAAGGTTGAATAAATAACTTAATTTTTACTTAAGTGTTGCATTCTGCTATTTAATTATTTTAGTTCACGTTTTTTAACAATATTGTACATTGAGAATAGTTTTTTTCTGGGGGGATAATTCTGCTTTATGGTTTGGTTTCAATATTATCGTTTATCGTCTGTATTTACTTCAGAATTTGTTATCATGACGGGCCTATGTACAGAGTTAAAGTACACAGAGTTTTGTTTAATAATTTGAAAGTCTAACATGCATATACTTCTCAGGAGCAGCCTACAGTTGTGGTTGAAGACTTGAGACTTTGTACAGTCAAACACAGCGCTGAAAATGAGAGACGATTCTGCTTTGAAGTGGTTTCTCCGTCTAAGTATGTTTAAGTTAAATGCATTTGTGCAAAACATTGTGCAGGGACTATAATCAGACCTGACTGGCCTTGTTCATATATTAGCGCTGTCTGTGTAGGAAAGCATTTTCTTAGTAATATGGCCTATTGCTAAAACTAAATACTTTTACTACATGTTCAAAGTATATAATTTATATTCACGTTATATTGCATTACTTGGTACCACTCTAATAACTGTACCAACAGAGTTAATCCAGTTCCTAACCCTTTAATTAAAAGGTCCATATTACGCTGTTTTCTGATGTTATAATGTTGTTTCCTCGTCACAAACAGACCTGGAGTTTTGTTTCGTTTCATTCACACATTTAACACACAAACCCTGCATATTTAGGCGGAGTTCTTCTCTCAAACTGAAAACACTCCGTTCCACCTGGGATGTGATCACAAACCCTGCATATTTAGGCGGAGTTCTTCTCTCAAACTGAAAACACTCCGTTCCACCTTGGGATGTGATACGCCTTCACTAGAATCATTTGGAAGATTTCAGTCCTGGATTTGTCTACTGAACAAAAGTTTAACAGTAGCTGTTAACTTGAAAACTACCACTACCTGACATCGCAAGGTGGAACAGAGCATTTTGAGCCATGGAGATGTAGACAGACTAAGAATAAATTACTCAAACATGTGTGAATGAAACAAAACACAGCTCCAGGTATGTTTTTTTTTGAAGTATCAACATTTTAAGACAGCTAAAAGCTCACGAGAGTCAATGTTGCATAATATAGGACCTTTAAGTAGTTACTAAGCCTGAATCACTCATCATTTAAGATTTTGTTAAGGCTGTTAAAAGCCCTGTGTATTTGCACTGTCTGCTTTTGTCAAGTGCTGCATGAAGATGAGAAATATAATAAGACTTTTTATGTTGTAGGAGTTGTTTGTTGCAGGCGGACTCGGAGCAGCAGCAGCAGGCCTGGATCAGTGCCGTCCAGAACAGCATCGCCTCGGCCTTTCAGGAGAGACGAGAGGACGCGCACAGTCCAGTGAGTACAAGCCTTTATAAACTACTTACACACTGTACACAAATCACCCAGCATGTTTCATTATTATCATTAACAAAACACACACATGACTCACTTTCAGCAAATAGGCCAGTTCACTTTGTAAATATTTAACTGGACTTAAAGTACGTAGTGTGATGATGTGTTAGGGTTAATTAGCAATACATTAAAATAGTGATATTCATTACTTGGAATTTGGAAAATATAAAGTCATTCAGGCAAGTTTATAGCACAGTTCGTACTCAGAGTAAATCAAAGTGCTTTACAGAATAGGAAAGACATTAAAATCACAATACAACAAATCAAAACATAAATAATCATCATAAAATTAACATTAAAAGAGAAGAGTGCAGAATAAAAACCTTTCAGTCATATTCACAGCTAAACAGAACCGTTTGGAGCCTGGATTTAAACATTGTCAAAGTCGAGGCCTGTCTCACATCTTCAGGAAGACTGTTCCAGGTTTTAGCTGCATAAAACTGAAACACTGATTCTCCATGTTTAGTCCTGACTCTGGGCACCAGCAGGAGGCCGGTCCCTGAAGTCCTCAAAGTGCGAGTTTTTTCATGTGGCACTAACATGTGGGAGATGTTCTTTGGTGCTGGGCCATGGAGAGACTTGTAACAAGCAGAGCTGCTTTAAAGTCTATTCTCTGAGCAGCATAAATATAAATGTTTTATCACCAAATTAGTTTTAATGTGAGTCCTGCCTCATATGTATTGCTACCCTGGTTTTCTTCATAAAAAAGGACTTCACGCTCCATACTGATGTTCATGTGTGTCAATATTTATTCTCTTTCACACCTTCAACACTGAAAACTAAAAGACAGATGAAAAAGAGGAAAATTTGCTCAGCTCTGATACTTAAAATATCATTAAAATAAATACAGAATAAATAACGTATTTACCGTGTTTGCCTATACATCACCAGCAGTAGTTTAGTAGCTTTTTTTTTTTTTTACTCTGACATTTTTTCTTTGCACTTTTTTTTTACCTCGATTGTCTTTTCTCACTTTCGCGGCTACTGTTTTCTCTCTTTAACTTCCGGGGCAAAACATGCGGTCAGATGACTCACGAAAGGGAAATTCTTTTTACAAATAAAATATGTAAAATTTATAAAATAAAGACAGTAGTGTTTTGACACATCTTGATCATTTGAACAAATATAGAACAATAATTTTTAGACTGATTTCTGACTGTTATCATGAAAACAAACATACTGACATATTACCGTCAGCTTCATGTATTTTGTGTATTAAAAAACAAAAAAACGCATTAACTCCTTCAACATTGTTCAGTCAGTGCTGTTGATTCACTTTTTATATAAAGTTACTATTAAGAATGTTAGTAAATCCAAATCTCACAGGATAATATCAGGGAAAGGCATTTGCTGCACTGAAACAGAGCAAAGGATCATGGTCTATGAAGTTCATTCTGTTTTTTATTGTCATGAACTTATGGAAATGTGTTTACTATATTACTTTGAGATTTATTGTACTGCAATATGTTGTATATCATATCAGGCTATGACAGTTATTGTTATAGTATAGAGTTTAACTGATAATATGTGCCACTTACTTCACTGTATCTCAAATGTGTTTTTTTTTTTGTTTGCTTGTTTTTTTTTTCTTCGTACACAGAGACAGCGTTGTAGCTCGATGTCGACGAGCAGTATGGGAGGAGACCGAGGGAGTAGCTGCGGTGGGACAGAGCAGGAGGACAGTGGCTGTAAGGCTCTGGAGGAGGTGCAGGCCATACCAGGAAACAGGCAATGCTGCGACTGCGGAGAGGCCGGTCCCGAGTGGGCCTCCATTAACCTGGGCATCACACTGTGTATCGTGTGCTCAGGAATACACAGGTAGAGCACATTTATAAATACTCTAATAAATGCTCCTGGGTCCAGTGGTTCATGATTTCGTTTTCATAGGAGCCTCGGTGTGCATTTTTCGAAAGTGCGTTCTCTCACACTTGACTCTTGGGAACCTGAGCTGATCAAGGTTATTGCTTTTATCTGTATATCACACAGTTGGTCCATTTATTCTTATTAGGGTGAAAATAAATGGCGTTTCAAAGATGTAACCTAATATTCTGCTTTTCCCTCCGTTTAGCTGATGTGTGAGTTAGGTAACTCCGTAATCAACCGGATCTATGAAGCACGGATTGATGAAATTACAATCAAGAAGCCCCAGTCTTCAAGCCCGAGGTACAAATATATCACTATTAACTCATCAAACGAACAGCAAGTTACGGTATACGCCACATAGAAGGCAGCAGTTTAATCTTGTTTAAGTCAGTGGTGGAAGGTAACCAAGTACAAGTAGTAAAGTACTTAAGTTGAATTTTTAGGTATTTGTAGTTTAACTTAAGTACATCCTGACTAATGTTTACACAAAATACACAAAATTCATAAGAAAAATTAAGAAATTGATTGCTACTTTTGACCCAAATCTGCATCACTTTTTTTTTTTTATCAGTATCACTATATTTAACTAAACAAATTAATAACACTTGTGTGAAATACTTCTACTTTTTACTCTTAAAGTACATTTTTAAATGGGTACTTTAATACCTTTACTTAGTAGATTTTTTCATGTGGTACTTTTACTTTTACTTGAGTAACAAAATTGAGTACTTCATTCAACACTGGTGTAAGACAACTGTGTATAAAATCCAAACCACCCAAAACTAGTGTTTTTATTCAAACAGTCAGAATCATTATCATAACAGTTAGGCCTTAAGGGCACGTGTCAAGATGAAAAGAAAAGAGAGAAGTAGTGACTAACAGTTAGGCATAATCTTGACAAACACGAATGTCTCTATATTTCCTCAATTTCCCAATAACAATAATCAGACCATACTTTAGTGGCCCATTAGAAATGTGCTGAAGTGCCTGTAATGTGTAGGCTAAGGTGTAAGTATTGCAGAGAAAGTGAAAGAACAGTGAATAGTGCAGGGACATTGCCTGATACTTTTGTTTGGAAGTTTGCATTGTAAGATTTTTATGTTTTTAATTTCTTTTTGTTTTGGTCTGTTTCCTCATAAGACAATATACTTGGTATTCAAATTGATCATATCTCTAAAACAAACACTATTCTATTATCTTGTAGTAGATTTATCACCTACCTCAACTAACTAACTATGTATAAAAGATTTTGTTCATCTACTGTACACCAATATGCTTTGTCCCTCAGAGGAGACAAAGAGTCCTGGATCAAGTCCAAGTACGTGGAGAAGAAATTCATACACAAGCTGCCGGAGACGGGAAAGAACGCCTCCCTGAGACGCTCCAGTGCCAGGAGAAACCGGTCCACCACCGCAGACCGGACCGGGCCAAAACCCCCAATCAAACCAAAGCCCAACCACAGAGCCACCCTGCCCCGGGTCACAGGTAAACAGGACACATGTGGAATCAAGAGTCGAATGGAAAAAGGATATACAACACACAAGCTGATAAGCCTAAGGGGTTCCTCCAGTATTAATATTTGTGGACAGACCAGTAACTTTCCTCACACGACACACTAACTTCTTCTTATTGTGCTCAGGACTAAACCCCAGTGATTTCCAAAAGAACAATGAAACCTTTCACAAAGGTAAGATAAAAAGCCAAATCAACATGCTTCTCATTAGCACCATGCCAAAACACAACATTTATATGAAATGAGACCCATCGAGTATTATTTCTGTGCTGATGCAGAGGAAGAGGACGAGGATCTGAGCGTTCTTCATCCTGGGGCGCTGCTGTACAGAGCCGCGGCGTTGCAGAACTTCCCCGTCATGGCCGACGCTTTGGCCCACGGAGCTGATGTCAACTGGGTCAATACTGCAGAGGAGAGCAGCACCCCTCTCATACAGGCCGTCTCTGCCGTAAGGGGAATTAACTATGTGAATTACAGGCAGTTGTGAGGATATTATATTTCTTCCTTTTAATTTTTTTTCTTGTTTGCTCAGAATGCATTAGCAGCTTGTGAGTTCCTTCTGCAAAATGGAGCCAATGTGAACCATGCAGACAGCAATGCAAGAGGGCCATTGCATCATGCTACAATCTTAGGACACACAGGGTAACACACAGTTAATAATGTTCTGCGCCAGTCCAAAGCATGGCTAGGCCCAGACAACGTTTACTTACATCAAAATAATCCTTAATAACCAAGGGCTAATAGAATTGTAAACAAAATGTAAATAAGAACATAAAATGTGTGGGCTGTGGCATCTACAGTAATGCAAATTACTGCAGACTTTGAAGCAAATTAAGAACCAAAGGGATTATTTATAGTTTAGCGTGTTTTATCTATATCTTGTCTTTTGTGTGTTAGTATTTATATTGGATACCTTAAGCTTTTGTTGTGCTTGAATCTCATTAACATAGAAGTAATATGAGTGACTGTTTAATCCTCAGGTTGGTTTGTCTCTTCTTGAAACGTGGTGCAGACTACAATGCAAAAGACAAGAACCAGAAAGACCCCATAACCATAGCCGTGGACAATGCCAACGCTGACATTGTCACTTTGTAAGTACATTTCAACAATAAGATCCAAAGGTCTTACAGTAACTACTAAGAGCAGCGTTTCTCACGGTTGACTTGTTTTTCAGGCTGCGGATTGCCAAAATGAACAAGGAGATGCGTGAAATGGACGAAGCATTCGGACACACAGGTCAATCCACAGGGACAGGATCGGGGGGGGTCCTGAGTGGGTCAGGAGGAGGTGGACTTGGAAATACGAGGAAGAGTCTCCAAGCTTTTAAGAACCATATAAGTGGGTGGGCTCTTGGGGGACAAAATGATTAAGATTATTACAGCACTACTACACAAGACTTCTTGCACTTTGAATAAAAAGCTGCACTTTATATCCACAAAACCAGCCTGATGGAGAGATTTTTTTACTCTGCCATTTTGTGATTGGTGTCGGTTTAGTCAGTCCAGCGGTGTAAGCTAACAAATGGAGTTGGTTCTCAAGGACAATGCGTGCTCCTATTCTGTGAAGTGACAAAAGTATTACACTGATATCTGATGTATTGTGTTTATTTGAGCTATGTGCTGTAGCCCTGAAGCTTAAGGCTCACTGGGTCTGTTTTAATGTAAATTCGGTGTTTTTTCATTCTGCAAAATCAATTTTCTGTGATTTCTCTGGCTTTTCATGTCCTTGTGAAATAATGGAAATGTTGCTTTTTGTGTGCTTAAACAAGTCTCCACTGCTGGTCAGTGTATGTTCTGTTATCGTTGTGTCTTTGTGCCCTCTGCCTGAGATGTCCAAACGGCCTCAAATGCCTCTGTACTGCCACCTACTGCCATTAAGAGGTAATGTCCATGAGCCTCTCAAATGCATGCTTTTTGCTTCAGGGCTGCAACTCAACTGTGCTTAGGAAAGATCACGTCTTAAAAGTGATTTTAAATTCACTGCAATTAAAAACATAGTTATAACTAATGACTGCTTTCTTTTACAGGCGATGATACATACCAGGACATCTTCAGAGACTTCTCACACATGGCATCAAACAACCCAGAGAAGCTGAAGAGACACAGCGCAGACCCGAGAGTCTAGCGCACATTCTAAGGCTCACCCACGGCTCACCCACGGCTCACCCACGGTTCACTCACGGCTCACTCACGGCTCACTCACAGCTCACTCATGGTTCACTCACGGCTCAGCTGGTGTTGACCTGTGTGGACAGTGGATTCTTTGTGTGGACACAACAGGGCAGAACTATTGTTTCCCAGTGGAAACACTGTGTATTCTGTGTCAAGGGCAACGGTATGACTTTGTATCCGCTTTAAAAATGTAAAGCTATTGTTTTTACACTTTGTAAAAGTTTTATACATATATTTTGATGCATTTTAAATTTTGTGATTTGTTTTCTGCTGTTCAAATAAACATTGCAAAGATTGTAGCGTTTTAATTCATAAAAAGTGCCCTGTAGAGGGCAGCCTAATATTGTTTTAAAAAACAAAAAATACGGGTTTCCAATATCCCCATTTTTTCTCACTGGCAACAACACACAACACTCAGATTAAATATTTTTAATAATTGAAATATACTAAAGAAAAAAAGATGTTTCCTATAAAACCCATTGACTGTGCAGAAAAGTGCATTTGAATTAATTATACAGGTCACTGTGACCATTCACTGACATCATGCATCAAACAGCATGTGTGTAGAAAAACAACATGGTTTACAAAGTCTAAAGTCCAAAGATGTTTTACATTTCACTGAGGATATTCTCAGAAACTAAAAATACATTTCTATTATTACTAAAATAACGCCATTGTTCTGAGTCACTTTCAGTATCCTCTTAAGTAACAGCGCAGCAGTTCTTCTTTACATCCTTTTTACATTTTCAGTTCTATGGTTTTTGTCATTGCAATTTCAAACTCTGAAAAAGTTTTTTTCTATAAATCTAAAGGGTCTCTCTGAGGTGATGGTGGATCTGTGCGTGAGAAAAAATGGGGCTGAGTGGTTAGTATCAGGCCCGCGGCAAATAGGAAGCTGCCGGCCACCATAAAGGAAATGAAGAACTCCCCTGTGATGTCCCGGAGGTAACCTATGGACAGAAAATACACTTAAACATTGTTAAAACTCAACAAATACAGAGTGAGTGACTATAAACCCTTGTGTCCTGCTGGGTACTTTTAAGCCACATTTTCTAATTTTTCACGCTTAAATTGCCCGCCATTTTTGCTGTAGAAATATTTAAATACTTTTTGGTTACACACCTTAGTTTAATATACGTTTTCTAAAAATCAATATGCAATTTGGTAATGTTGGCTACGAGGTTATCAAACTTTCTACCCATATGTTCTGTTGGTGACACTTTTACGCAGTAAAAATATAGTAAATAATGTAGTTTTCAAATGTTTTTCCTTAACTCTGTTAATCCATTTCAGTTCTGTTCAAAAATAAAACAATGGCTTTCTTTCCAGAGGCTTCTTTAAAAGATGAATAGAGTCATTTCAGTGTGAACTGTAAAAATCACACATTTGAACACAAACATGTAGTAAATCATAATATTATAGTGTCAAACATAACATTTGTGTCTTTGTTTATAGTTAGGGTCATAGGAATCACACATATTTATATCAAATTGAGTATTTTTGGTCAGAACTGAAGTGGTTTAACTGATTTAAGTAAAAAAAAAGTTTGGAAAAAACAGAACTACTATGTTTTTACAGCCGTTAAAAACAGTGGCGTAAAGAGGGTGTCAACATAAGGAGGCAACAGAAATAAGTAAACAGAAGGCCTTTACATTTTCTGCTTTGCTAATATTTAACTGGAATGATACGACAGGAACTCGCAAAAAACCTGTTAGCTTGTTATTTTGTGTAAACGTGTCCCTACCTGACAAGGGTGTCCCAAAGAGTCCAGTTCCACTCTCAAGCATTTGCAGCAGGCCCAGAGCCCCCATCACACGCCCCACTCCCACGATCTGGGGCAGGATGGAAAAGGGCAGCGCCGTAAGGGCCCCGCTGCAGAAGCCGTACAGCACGCTGGCCGCCGTGACCACAGGGTACGAGTCCGTCAGGGTGCTCACGGGTAGCAGGGCAATAGACAACCCCAAGAGCATTGCCCACGCGGTTAACACGTGAATCATCCGGAAGTATCCCAGGTCTGTGAACCAGCCGGAGAAAAGGCGGCCCACGATGTCTGCGATTCCAGCACCTGACACCAAAAACGCAGCCTCGTAGTCAGAAAAACCCGCATGGCGACCGAGGGCTACAAGATGGATATAAGGCACAAAGAATCCTGCGTTCATGAAACTGGTAGCTATGACAAGGGTGATATACGGCCTCTCGAACAGTACAGACAGCGCCATGTACGACGACACCCTTTGCAGCATAGACTGTGATGCCTTCCTATCAGAATTTGTCTGTAAAAACAAAAACTTAAATGTTATATCATTGTATATAGTTTAAAGGGCAACACTATTTTCTGATCAATGTTATAAAGTTGTTTCCTCATCAAAAACATACCTGGAGTTGTGTTTTGTTTCATTCGCACGTTTATCACACAAATCCTGCACATTTAGGCTGAGTTCTTCTCTCAAATAGAACACACTCTGTTTTTAACTCTATACACCTTTACAAGAATCATTTGGATTATTTCAGCCCTGGCATTGCGAATCTATACTAAACAAAAGGTAAAAGGTAGCGGTTAACTTAAAAACTACCACTATATGACATCACAAGGTGGAACAGAGCATTTTGAGCTTTGAGAATGCAGACCGGACAAATAAAGGGTCACTCAGACATCTGTGAATGAAACAAAACACAACTCCAGGTATGTTTTTGAGAAGGTAACAGAATTCTAACATGGCTTAAAGCTCAAAAGAGTCAATTTTGTGTAATATAGGACATTTAAAAATAAAATTTAATTAAAAAAACACTTACCTTCTCTGCAGGCACTGAATGTTTCTGTGGCCCAATAAGTGCTCCACAGGGAATAATGTTGAAGGCAAGAGCTCCTGCAATAAGAAGGGCTCCACGCCAAGTATAAATCTCAATCAGTAGCTGGAAAAGTGGGTTATAGGCAAAGGCAGAAAGGCCGATGCTGGACAAAGAAAGACCTAGAGCCATGGTGCGTCTGCGAGTGAAGTGAGCCATCACTGTGGCCATCATGGGAGCGAAGACAAGACCCCAGCCAAGACCTGTTCAATGAAACAAGCAGGGAAAGTTTCAAATAATGCTTTGATTGACATTTGCATAATATCTTCGTGTCCTTGGGCAAGACACACGCATTGCCTCTACAAATGTCTGTGTGTGAGAGTGAATGAGCGACGATGGGCAGAAATTTTGTCAAAAATAAAACAATGGCTTTCTTTTCAGAGGCTTGTTTAAAAGGTGAATAGAGTCATTTCAGTGTGAAGTATAAAAATCACACATTTGACCTCTTCTGAAAAGGAGAAATCACAAACATTTAGCAAATCATAATATTATAGTGTCACTGCAGAGCCATCAAAAAGTTGTCTCTCCTCACATACATAACATGGGCAGGACTCTCAATTAGTTATAATGGGAGTCTATGGGAGAAAATGCTACTTTACAATCTACACATTGCTCCTATATAAAAAATGTAAAAAAATGTCAATGGTATCAAAGTTGTTACTAATCTTTAACACACCCATGATGGGTATAAAAAGTAAAAATCATTTCGGCCTAAATTCACTTCTTATATGGAAAATGGGCAATTTCAGAGTTTTGTTTACAAACATTTGTGTCTTTGTTAAGGAGGCAACAGAAATAAGTAAACAGAAGCCCTTTACCTTTTCTGCTTTGCTAATATTCAACTGAAATGATACAACAGGAACTCACCAAAAACTCGTTAGCTTGTTATTTTGTGTAAATGTGTAAATGTGTCCCTACCTGACAAGGGTCCAGTTCCACTCTCAAACATTTGCAGCAGGCCCAGAGCCCCCATCACACGCCCCGTGATTACAATCCAGTGCGTTTACATGCATGTGTCTGATGTAGGCTCATTCACCTTCCATTCCAGACTAAATACATTCTAATTATGAACATAACATTACCTGTAATTAAACCCATTGTGAGGTAGAGATGAAATACAGCTGTAGCCTGTGAAGCAAGTATTAGGCCGAGCCCGGTAAGGAATCCCCCGGCCATCACCACCACTCTGGCTCCGTATGCATTCCCTAGAGCGGCCCCCACCGTACCTTAACACATACACCACACGAATTACAAAGGTAACACAGATTCATTTAACTTTATTGTATTTTAACTGTGTTAAATAGGGACTCACTGAAGAACTGCTGTGTTGCTACTCCAATAGAAGAGATCCATGAAATGGCTTGAGCACTTTCGCCAAAGTAGTGCACAAACTCCACAAAAAAGACGCCAAACACACGCATCAGCCCGAAAACCAGAGAGTTACAGACGAAGAGGGCTGCGACCAGCACCCATCCCCAGCCACCATCAGGGCCCTCCACTGGAGACGCTTTCATCTGTTTCTGTGTCATGCCTGAAGAGATCATGTCAATGACCTTAATTATTAACTCACCCAGGTCAATAAATACGTGTAACTTTAAAAGTTGCAAAAATAGGTCCACTTGGTGAGAGGTGAACATCCATAGACTGTATAAAGGATATATACAGTCTATGTGAACATCCCATTATTTTTTAGATTGAAGAGTTCTGATTAGTGTTTAACATTATTGCTATGGCACTAAGCCGCCAAGATAAATATTGTAATGTGAGTGACATTACAATCTCCACCTTCTACTGGACAGATCTTCATTAATCATGCTGACTATGCAAGTGTTAAATGGGGCAACTCAAATGGGATATAACACATTCTAGATTAGATTAGATTTAGACTTGAATTAGACTTTAAACGACAACTAGTCCTACTACTTTTTCAATTCTCAGTGTCTGTTGATTAAAATAGGGGATTGAACTGAAAGAATAATAAGACTACTTTAATAAGATTTTACCTACCTGCTAATTACTGCAGCGTTCCTGTCTTATCAGAGAAAAGTCAACATCCTCGTCGGCGGCAGCGGCAGAGCACGCAGCGCACAGGTGAACAGGTGATGTGAGACCGCAGGCCGGGGCCAGTCAGGGCGCAGAGGAAAGGATTTCGTCACGGTCAACTATGTTCTTGATGTTTGTGCGCCTGCGCAAACACCAAGAACATACTCCGCTTATAAGGCAATATCCGAACAGCAAACATTTATAAAGGTAGGGGCGTCACCGTTATAAGTGGTGGTGCAAACAACTGCTAAATGACAACTGTTAAATATGACTAAAGATTGTCATCTAAACAAAAGATAATCTGTTTGCGCATAAAAGCAACCCAACTCGTCATTCACGTTTGAGTTAACTCACCTGGACCGGATCTAGCGGAAAAAGATACTTTTATGTAGTTATTAAATGTTTGTGGCAAATGTCTGTGGCAAAAACAGCGGCACAACGCCAGTCCCCACGCGCCAGCCTCAGACCGAGGGGAAAAGTTCAGGATTAACGTGTTTGCGCCTGCGCCGTTTTACACGCGTCTCAGCAACTGCTTTAGTCATTTGCCCAGGGGACAATCAAATACTTTGTTATTGCACAAGTTATGTAACATGAGACGCATGCTAAAGTAAACAGATAAGGCAGGCCAAATGTCAAACACGCTGGGCTTGTTTATGTTGATGAATTATCTTATTAATGCGGATAAAAAGGAAACTCAATACAATGTCTGTGTAATCCCTCAGTCATCCAGTACTGATCCATAGTAAAAGCAAAATGTTAAATCTGTTAAATGGACAAAAAGTTGTAGGAGTGAAGACGTTTCGCTGCTAACTACACTGAAACTGAAAACACCTATTGTTTACAGTTTTACAGAAAACACTTATTGTTTACAGATTACAGAAACTGTAAACAATAGGTGTTTTCAGTGAAGTTAGCTCCTCTGACCAGAGCTGAAGAAGCGGCTTGGATGAGCAGCGAAACGTCTTCACTCCTACAACTTTTTGTCCAGTTGACAGATTTAACATTTTGCCTTTACTATGAACTCAGTACAATGCAATACACAATACTCAATACACGTAACATAATGATGCATGTAATATATGCTCATCCGACAGCATAAAGTCCCCTCCAGACTCAACCACAAGGAGGAAAGTCCCTTCAAAGTCACAGTGTTTGTCCCTTGAACATGAACAATACAATTGACTTGTTACAGCCCATCAGGGAGCAGGAAGAGGGGATGACAGGCCCCTCACACGTGCAGACAGGGGCCATTACTGTGCCACCTTCTAAACTGGAGGAAACAGGTGCCATGTATTTCATTGTTTCCACACCGCGGTCAAGAGAAAAACAACCTCCTGGAAATGGCGGGAGAGATTTTAGTAGTGTGATTCATTTTTACTAACTGTGCTGATGAGATGAAGTAAGTTTTCGCTTTTCTACAGCCAAAATAATACTAATCATCTCATAATAGAGGATTTAACACAAAAATGACTCAAGACAAGTTATTTAGAAAAAAAAAATCATTTAATTTGTAAGAAACATCTTTGGCCTGCAAATCAATTGAACAAATGCACTCCGCTGGCTTTAGTATGATAAAAAGTATAAGCAAACTACCTGTATGTCCTCTGCCTGAGGGGACTGCAAGCAAACATTACATTAGCCTCAAGCCTTAAATTAAAATCTCAATTAAATAATCATAAACAAACCTTAAACAAGTGCTAACCCAATAGCATTAGTCTTTCTTACTCCAATTTAAACACTTTCACAATCTCTCTTCCAAATGATTAACCTACTTTCTGCTTTTACAACTCTTTTTGCTCCTCAGCTCTTTCAAAAACCTTCAAAACACGTTCTCTGACATTCATTACTTACAGCTTCTGATCACAAACTCAGGATGATCTGTCAAATACTAAATCCAATTATCACAATATTGCCTTCAACCCATTTTATAGTTGTAACACTGGTCTGAACTTCAGCAGGTCTGCACAAGAGGCTGGTAGGGCTCGGTCAGGATCTTGTAGCGGATCTTAGTGTTGGTGATGGCTCCGTGCTTTTGGCGAAGATGAAGACGAAGTTGGCTCTTGTGGCGGAAATGCAGATCACACTTCTCACACTAAAACGACAAACAGTGTGTAATTATAGTTTTATTACATTTTTACTATTATTATATTATACTATTACATCACCAAAGCACATTCCTAGTTTGTGTTTTTTTATTATCATTATTATTATTTCTAGCCTTTCTGTATACTGTGTATTTTAGCCGTTCTGCTTGAACAGGTGGAATCCAAACCTACCTTAGGGTTATACATAAAATTCAAGTGTCCAAAGCGTCAAGTCTAGTGACACCAAAAATGAAAACCTACCAGGATTTTGCTAGTTGTCTAGTGTAAATATCACACCTGGTTTATAGCTGATACTGCAGCAATTACTAGGCCTATTCACATGAAACAAAAACTGGCTTAAAGTTAGAGGAATTTAAAAGGAATTTAAGATATAAGACTAATACATCAAGTTTGTGGAGTTAACAAATAAGATCCAGAAATGTTGAACTGTATCATTCATTTGGATATTTCTTTCAAAAACAGTAAATCTCCCATAAGAGTCATATAAGCCCCAGATCCATCTAAAAATTATCCTTAACTTGAATGTGATCTATTGCTGGGTTTCAGATGACAACACAACACTTTATAGACCAATAATTTTTCATACAAATGGGGGGCAGGTAAAATTAATATTGTTAAGATGCTGATTTTTGTTGTAATTCGGTGAGTTATAGGCTCCAATCGCTGACAGAAATGATCAAGTTCAGCATTTGTGAATTTACCTTTTGGATATTTTAACTGAAAGTACAATGTGATCAATGGGGAAAACTGTCTCTTGCCCCTGAAGAGTATGACATCATCACATTATAGAATCTGAAAAGCACCGATAGAAGACAGATGCTCACAGAGTACGGTTTCTCGCCCGTGTGGATCCTCAGGTGACTCTTGAGCGTCTGCAGGTGACGGAAGCGAGTGCCACAGGTGTGACACGGGTACGGCTTTTCACCTGTATGGATCAGCACGTGGGCCCTGAGGTGGGCAACCTGACCGGCAGACAAAACAAAGGGTCAGACGAAAACACTTACAATTTAAACACTAGTTAAACATGTGTGAGGATTTATGGTTGGTATAATTCTATTAATTTATGTGCTGATTATGTGTAAATGTTTCTGACTTTCTTTAAAGGTCCTATGTTACACCAAACTGACTCTTGTGAGCTTTAAGCCATGTTATAATGCTGTTACCTCCTCAAAAACACACCTGGAGTTGTGTTTTGTTTCATTCACACATGTTGATGAATAACTTTATTGTCGGTCTATATCTCCAAAGCTCAAAATGCTCTGTTCCACCTGGTGATGTCATGTAGTGGTCATGTTCAAGTTAATAGCTACCTTTTACCTTTTGTTTAGTAAAGATTAGCAATTCCAGTGTACGGATTTTAAAAATACAAGGTGAAACAGAGTGTTTTCGGTTTGAGAGAAGAACTCAAAGACTAAATGTGCAGGGTTTGTGTGTTAAACGTGTGAATTAAAGCAAACAAAACTCCAGGTATGTTTTTGATGAGGAAACAACATTATAACATAGATCAGAAAATAGCAAAATAGTAAAATTGGCCCTTTAAAAGAGCAGTGGAATTACCCAATAAGCTGCTGGGTCCCTTCTGGCGTGTACATTTGTTAGAAAACTTTAAAATTAACATTTAGTATTGAGCTTAAAATGTCCATTGGTTTAACATTTGAAAATATAACGAGATATGACGACATCCAGATCTTTACTCATGCAACAGAGAAGTTTGTGCAGTGTGATCATAAAAATAATGAACGACGTGTTTCTCGTTTGTGTGTGTATGTGTGTGTGTATGATGAACGCTAAACAGCTTTACCTGAACAAAGCGAGCTCCGCAGGTGTCACATCTGTAGGGCTTCTCTCCAGAGTGGATGCGAGCATGAGTCTTCAGGTTGGCCGGGCGGTTAAACTGGGCTCCACACACATTACATCGATACGGCCTTTCAGCTGCACACAAATGTATAATGTAAGTTGATGTACAGTATTCCTTTTACATTTTAATCTGTGCATATGTCTTTTTATTGTACTAACCTGAGCATGTAGTCTTTGTTACTCCAGAGTTCCCAGAATAGCAATAGAAGGATCTTTCTGTCTTGATCGGGGGATTGTTTGGGACACCTATAATTGAGCAATAAATATTAGCTTTTATAGGTTCATATCTGGTTTGGATGGTAGTTTGTAGCTACCTGCTGCTCCCTCCATGTGGGCTGGGATCAATGCAGTTTTATCCACTGAGGTCGGTGATCCAAGGGGAGGGGCTCGGCCAGAACCCTCGTAGCAGGAGGCCCGCCCCTGTCTAACCGAGAAACATTTGTCTGAAGATGTTCTTTCTGTTTGAAACATTACTAGTCCATGTTCAAGGTTACCTATTAATCTGACCAGGCACTTCTCCAGGCCACGCCTCCACAGGGGTTCTGGTTGTTGGGGCGGTTCTGTCTGCAGCAGGGAACTGTTCCTCTTCTTTAACATTATCAGTGAGAAGAGGATTGAGGATGATGTATTTATACTTTTTCCAATTGCAGGCTTTGGGGTCAAGACTGGCTTTGGAATCACCCTGCAAAATGTTTCAAGTTTTTAGTAATTTTGATAATCACGTTAAATTCACAGTCAAACAGGAAATTGTCATTTCATCCCTACCACAAGGTTCTTGGTGCATGTGTTAGATACAGCAGGAGAGCTGGGTTGACAGCTTGATCGAGCAGGACTGTCAGGGGACAAAAGTGTGTCTGAATGTATGTTTGGCTCCTTTGATTCAGATTGGCTCGTTGGTTTCATGGATTCCCCAGCCTCCACTTGGATCCTGCAAAAAAAGGAAACTGAGTAATGATCTAATCCTATGTGCAAGCAATGGGACAAAAACTTGTGTCTGTCCCATGTACCTGATGGGTCCTGACGCCGGGAGCTTGAGCTGCAGACCTGGATGGGGCAGGTCACTGTCTTGAGCAGCAGAGGTCACAAACACCCGGGAGACCGGCTCCAGGTGGGGCTGTCTGCTCCCCATGCTTTCCCTGCTAAAACATAAATAGGCAAACATCTATTTCAGTAGGTGCTTGAGATGGAAATTCTTGAGGACCCTCTGTGCTCACCAGTGCAGTATGAAGTCTCGGCAGGCCTGAGCCACGTGGTCCATCTGCAGATAGGTCGCCACCGCCAGCACACCGGGAGCAATACTGGGGGTCAGAGGGAGGCGTGAGGTGTACATGAAGTCCAACAGCAGGGAGACACTGGAGGGGTCCAAAGTACTAGGCAGAGACACAGAAAGGAGCGGCTCTCTGCTGCCACTGTGAATGAACGCACGGGTGGAGTACAGCGAGTAGAAGAAACCACTGAGGAGACAGAAAAAATAAGACATCAGCTCTCTCTCACTGCACAAGCTGCAGATGATTTGTGGCTTTGGTTCTGACCTGCAGGCCACCAGCACAGCACAGTGTGCCTGCAGGTGATGGCTGCCCACCACCAGAGTGGCATCGGTCAGAATGTTGCGGTGCCG
>KN468834.1:0-19144 GCA_000787095.1 Periophthalmodon schlosseri | reverse complement strand
GGCAACCTGTGTCCCGCCCCCCCCCGCAAGCGCAGACGGGACCAGGTTGGTACCCTCCGCATCCAAACTCGCAAGTTCCGGACCTCCACACTGAGACCGGTTATGGGGCAGGAAGAGTTAATCAGGTGTCCGTGTCCAAAAGAGGAATGGATAACAGTCAAACAGGACAGAGCGGCCCGTATCAAAACAACAAGGTACAAACACAGTATTTTCATTATAGCCCCGTAAATGATATGGAATAAATCTAAATTTCCATGTTTAGCAGGCGACAGCTATAACGAGGCCAGAAGATGAGTTGGACCGTTTGACAAAGAAGCTGGTATATGATATGAACCATCCACCTGCTGAAGACTACTTTGGTAAGATATTTAGTATTTAAGTGGGTCCGTCACCTGCTTGTCTCCGTGGACTTGTTTTGCCTGGAATGTTTCACAGTATGGCATTACATTCATGGACACAAGCAGGGGATGCCATCAGATCAAAACAATAAAAAAACTAAACAACAATAAAACAAACTACAAGTAAATTCTAGATAAGTTTATAGCCTTTTTTTATATAAAGCAACACTAACATCTCCATGGAGACTAGAAGGTTGCTGAACCCCCACCAGAAAATTTACACGATACACCTTTTAACGGCGGATGTACAAATCACGATTAATTTCGATCATAATAGACAAAATGTACTAATATAGCAGCAGAACACAGGTTAAAATGGATGCATAAAAAACAACTGGCCAAAGTGACTACTAAGAGGAAGTGTTGGATAAGAGAAGAGAAGAAAATCTGTATTTGCAATGGGGAAATTCCAGAAAATAGAAATAGGTTCTCGAAAATCAAGATAAATTTAAGACTATTTGAAAATTGTCTTAAATTTAACACAACGCTGTGCAAGTATAATAAAATAATATGAAGGACTGCAGCACTATTATGTATAGTAAGTGGCTCTGACTATGGTTATGTACAGTGCAGCATATTGATACTTTGCAGCTGATGTCATCAACATTCCCTGGGGGTGTAATGCTAACTGGAAGCTCTACTCTGTCTGAAGCTCTGTTTCTTGAGTTCACCTTTAATCTTTGGTTTAACAATCACAGTCTGACCATAAAGAACTGGCTTGGATGGAATTACAACAGGTGATATGATTTTTATACTGTTTAGTAAGCTCCTCTCAAATGACATTACAGTCACAAGACGACTTGCATTAGCCAACAGTTTTTCAGTTAGTCACTCTCACCAAACACCTAATCAGGACCATGATCACTCGTATTAATCACAGGCTCCTGAAAATGTGTTGTTTACATTCATTTTGTTTTATTTTTTTCTTGCGATTTCAGATTATCTCTAAACTTTTTTGGCAGTGTTTGCTAAGGTGTGCGTTGTGTCACCATGGTAACTGCTGAACATTCCGTCATATACATACACGTAGACACCCCCCCAGCGTAATGTCACTGCAAAGTATCAATGAACAGGATAAGTACTCTCAACTGACAAAACCTCTCTTTCCTATTCAAGGCCGCTGCGCTCGTTGCGGTGACAATGTGGTCGGGGACGGCAGCGGGTGCATCGCCATGGAGCAGGTTTTTCACGTGGAGTGCTTCACCTGCATCACCTGCCACGCTCGCCTCCGAGGACAACCCTTCTACGCCCTGGACAAAAAGAGTTACTGTGAGAACTGTTACATTGTAAGTGTCTAAGAATAACTCATAAGTTGTGTTCAACATCACAGTATTTTAGAATTCTTATAGTTTAGTAGTGAAAAAAAGTGGATTTAACATTTAGTTCCACTTTAAACTGTGTATATGGTGTTTTAATAGCATTGTTTACTGTTCCTAGTCATTTTTGGGCAAATTTAGTGCAAATTAGGTAAATTTGCAGCTTAAGTTTGTGCTGCCTTCAGTGGCCTCTGCAATTTCCGGTAGTTGGTGACATCACTCAGGACTGCCCCGATTACTGCCAGGCGTTTCTGATTACAAACACCTGGCTGCAGGAGCGGAGTTTGAAGTGCGAAGACCTGTTAGACCAATCACACTGTTCCTCATATGTTCAGACCTGTCCTCCGGGTACTGCCCAGTTGAGCAGCTCTATTTGAAATGTGGTTCTGGGTGGAGTTTAGGTGTTTAGTCACACTTTAACACTTAACTTAACTCTTTGGTGGAAGTAGCTGTTAAACTGTCAGATTGCAGATGATTACTGGGCGTATCCACATGAAACAAAAACTGGCAAATTCAACGCCTTTGCTGTCAGTATAAAGAAACAAAACTGAAATAACTTTTTCACAACAGCTTCAGAAACGTCAAAGATGTAATTGTTGTCATTTGAAAGGACTTTAAGATTAACACGACAAGTCTATGGAGCCAATCCTTAACAAATAATGATACAGTTCAGCATTTGTGGATCATAAGTTTGGATATTTCTTCAAAAACGGCGAATCCCCCCATAGAGTTATAAGGTCCGCTGCCCTGTGAAACCCGTGAAATGGTGAGCCTCATCTGAAGTTTGTTTTTTCAGAGTACGTTAGAGAAATGTTCAAAGTGCTCCAAGCCCATTCTGGATCGGATACTCCGCGCAATGGGGAAGGCCTACCATCCCCGGTGCTTCACTTGTGTGGTGTGTAACTGCTGCTTGGATGGCGTGCCGTTTACTGTGGACGCTACCTCTCAGATTCACTGCATAGAAGACTTCCACAGGTAAAACTTGTGCAAAGGTACATGTAACGGGACAATGTAACTGCTCCACTCACCGCTCCACTTTGTTCTAATGAGCAGGAAATACGCGCCTCGCTGCTCTGTGTGTAGTGGACCCATCATGCCCGAACCAGGTCAAGAGGAGACAGTTAGGATTGTAGCATTGGACCGGAGCTTTCATGTCAACTGTTACGTCTGTGAGGTTGGTCAATAATTATTCATTTTTAAACTGTATTTTTGTTTGTGTCCTTTATTAATCGTATATTTCTTTAGGAATGTGGACTCTTGCTGTCGTCAGAAGGAGAGGGGCGTGGCTGCTACCCGCTGGATGGTCACATCTTGTGTAAGAACTGCAGTGCACGACGCATCCAGGACCTCTCAGCCAAACTCTCGACTGACTGCTGATTATGACAACCTTATTTCACTCAGTTTACCAGCACATTGTCCAGTGCCAGAAAGTAACAACACAAAACCCCACAATGTTTTGACCCTTTCCTATTCTGTGTAATTACAGTCTTTTTAGCATGTCACTTTAGCTCCCTCTGCTGGTTGTAACCTGCATTTTCACCTCTAGACATTTTCTTTGTTACTGATTTAACTAGGATTGCTACATTTTTATGGTACACTTCATCAGTTCATAATGTTACGACAGTGGCCTGACCTGCAGGCAGTTTAGGGTCCACTAAACCACATTGGTACTGCTTAACTAGCAGAAGAACATTTTTACTGTTACTTTGAGAAACAGTTATATAAAATAGGAATGTATGACAAAATAGTATAAATATAATAATTGACCTCAGTGAGACCTGTACAAATCAAAACAAACTGCCTCAAAAATGTTTAACTCACCAACTGTGACTGTACATACTGGGCTGGTTTAAAAGCTCTGGAAGGCATGTATGCTGTGATTTTTTGCAGTGTGGGCAGATTGAGACATGTAGACGCAATGAATGTGTAGTGAATTCATCCAAATCCTTGTTGTTGTTTTTTTTCCTTAATCATCTTTAAACAAATCTTCAGACCCAAATGTCAAAATGACGTGGAACTATTAGTCTACAAGCTTTAGAGTTTTGTCGGAAGTATTTTCAAAGTGCAAAATGTGTGCTTTTGGGTTGATATTGGCGCGTGGCTGATACTTGACTGTTATGACTTAAGTTGATGGTGCAATGAAGTTAATGCTTTGGTTTGTTTTTTTATGTAAAGGAATACAGGGTGTTAAACAGAACATCCAATGGAGTAAAACTTTCATCTTTTATGTGCCATGTAAAATGTGAAACAAAATAATTATCCACATACACTAATATAGCATTGGACTGTACTTAAAATGTAAAACTTTGAAAGAATTGAATCTCTTGTACTGTTGGCAGATTTCATCTTTATTTCCGTCCTATTTTATATTTCATTTTTAAAGGGCTATACACATCAAAATGTACCTCAAGGACGCCTACCGTTCATTTTTCAATTTATATTTTTCCTCAAATCTTTCTGAAACTGTAAATAGAGTGGCATCTCCTCCATCTTGACTGTAATCATGTTTTGATCTTTGTCCATAAAAGCTGTGAACTGGATATTTTTTTTGCAGTGATTAAGAGTGCAGTTTGTAGTGATGATAAAATAAAGACTGCAGTAACAGGTTTTGCCTTCATTTATTTGACGCTAAATTGTGTAAACGGTTACAAAACATTGCCACTAACACGAGGTGAAAGTTTTCCAGAAAAAATTGCGACAACCAGCTTTGCGCTCTCTCTGAGTCAAAGGAAGCTGTCTCCTCATCACAGTTTCTCTGATTCCCAACTGCTCCTCCAGCCTCGGCTCCGCGTCCACTTCGTTCATCGCCATCAGCTCTGACAGAAACTGGACCAAAATCAGCTGAGCCAGATTCTACAAGAACAGAAAAACTTAAGGTTTACAAAATAGTGTATTCAAATTCTTAAAATTAATGTGGGAATTAGTTGAGTTCCTTACATGATCTTTGATTAGCTCTCCTCTATGTGGAGCACTGCTGACTTCGCCCAGCAGCAAAGATGACAGCAAAAACACCAAAACTCCATGCGCTTGCACTTCCACCATCTTCATATCAAACTGCAGCAAACGTTACGGTCCGCACAGTGAACTGAAGCCAGCAGAAATGCATAAACGGGCTTCTTCCTCTAAGAATACTCCTCTTCGTCAAGGCAAATGAAGAATGTGATTGGTCGAGGAGGGGAGGGGCGTGTGGTAGAAATTGTGAATATATTTGATGAACCTGCCAGCCACCAAATAATCTTTACATGAGTTATTTTATTCTACAGTAACTTTCATATAATTTGCCTAATCCTGGTTTACAGATTGCAGGTGGCAGCGTGTGGGACTAGTTTGTAAAACATCATTAGATACAAAGTGACTCAAATGTTAATGAAGCTACACTGGTCACTGCAAAATGAATTGTTATTGTCCAATGAGAAACAAAATTTTCCTTAAATTTTATAACAGGTTTAAAAAATATTGCTCAAAACCATTTGAATCGATTTAAAAATAGATTCAACAATTTATGTGATTCACTCACCTCCAATTTCCCCTTGTTGAAATAATATAAGTGACCTTTTCAGTGTGTCTTTCCACACCCCAGGACTCTTGCTAATCACTGACCTAAGAGTCTTAACTAATGAGATAATTTGACATTTCGAACTACACATTTATGTTGTGTCCGCAGGTATCCAGCTGTGTGGCACCTTGATCTTTAGCGTGTATCAGAGTCAATTAAAAGCATGGCTAATCTTATGGATCCTACAAAGACCGACACAGTGGGATTTATAGATTCTTTTGACACCACTGTAGTTTCTGTAAATTATTAGTGTCTAGAATAAAAACAGAAGAAATGGGAAACACGCATAATTATAGTAGTACAAATATGCAGTAACACGTTTCCTACCACCAAGGTGCACTGTAACCTCTTCCAAAACATGTGATCCAAACATTACAGTATCATAAGCTTTGAATTTTGTTTGATTTAAATGCTCCCAAGATCCCGTTATATTATAGTAAAAGACGACTGAAGGTTTACACAGACATCCCATTATACTGTCTACAAACATATCAAAGAAGACTTTAATGAAATTACATTAGATTCCAAAGTCTTGAGAGTCTTGAAAACTTTCTCCAAACAAAAGGTCAAGGGTCTCCACTTTAAACAAATCCAATGATGCTGTACTGTTGATGCTTCTTTAAATTGAAAATTGCTCATAAAAATATTCAAAACATCATTTAAAAATTGGCAAAAATCATTTAGTTTATTTTTATACCATCACACTTTTATAAACTGCATTAAAATCTTTCATTTATGCTTGAATTTTAGTTAGAACGTGTGAATAAAGAGCCCAATGAAAAAAGGCTCTTACACATGGTTTAGTCCAGGTTTTGTCCTGGGTTAAACCTGGTTAAGTCCTGGTTTAGACCCGGTTTAGTCCTGGTTATTGCAGCTTGTGGAGTGTTCCTGTTCTGGTCAGAATCTATCAAATCTGCCTCAGATCTGCTGCTACATGTATGCGTTCCTTGTCAGCATCTTACACCCTGCAGTTATGTGCTGAATTGTCTCAGGGGCCTCTTTGCACAGCCTACACCTTGGGTCTGGATGATCCTTCTGGGAGTGAGACCCCTTCTGTGTGGACTGCCTCCCTCTCTTTGCCACCATCTGACTACACTTCTCAAGCCAGAATGACATTCCAGTGACTGTGCTGTAGATCCTGGTGGTGTGGGTCAGTGAGTTGATGTCTCACTCACTCATCATACAGCTTGATGTCATTCATGGTGGCCCTGTTCTTGAGTCCGTGTCCATGGCCAGTGCGATGATTTGGCTGAAGGGGGTTCATCTCCTTGGTATATGCCACATTTTATTTTCCTTTGGGCAAGTAGTTTGCCATTGGCCTCAAGGGTGGTTTACCACGACCTCATGCAATGAAGGCAGAACTTGGTCTGACGGGTTCTGCAGTCAGGCTGGTGTTTGGCTCCCCCTGTATTGATCCATGTGTCCACTTACCTCAGCCAAGATGATGCCTGACACGAGCTTTCATGTTGTGGAGGAACCGTACCATTCTAGTTTAATTACCCTGCCAGTTGTGTTGCGAACAGAACAGAAACAAATCACTTTAAACCTATCCCCTACCTACCATCAGCAGGGAGCAGTTCTGTAGCAGCCTCACTGATGGACTCACTCCCTCCTCCCTCTGGCCTCCTCTGAACAGGGCTGAGAAATGCTCCAGTCTGTGGCTTGACGCTGGTTTTGGTCTTGAATCTCACAGGACAAAGTGACGTCGTCTCCTTCTTTCGCCGTAAAATCCCAGTCTGGCACAGTGCCTGTCCACAGTGAGACTCTCCTGACCAGGACCAGGAGGAAAACCAGAGCAATCCTGGACAGGACCCTCTCACTGCTCCACTCTCAAACTAAAATCATCTGTCTAGAGCAACACTTCAAACTACTTCCTAAAATTCATTGAATTCAGTGTATTTATAGTCTAGTTTCACATATATTCAAGAGAGTAACATTTCAAGTCATTTTTTGGCTATATTACTTTGGAATTGGAGATTATGTTACCGTTATATATATTTATCACATTCTATTTTATTCCTAAAATTCCACACCAATAGAAAATTAACTAACACCATCTACAAGTTTTGCAAAAGAATGAAAAATAAAAACTACAAATTCACAAAGAGATATTTCCATTATGTGCACAGCAATTCACAAACATTACCTCAGAGTCCTACGATTCCTTTGAGTCATGTTCACACGGTAAATTCCACAGTTTGAACCTGATTTGGAAAAATACAACCTCTTTAAGAAACTGGGAAACCTTACCATTTTTTGTTCGGGACTGACTCTTGTCATATAAAACTAATGGCCTAAAGTTCTTCCAGCTGACAACAATCATGTCTTTGGGCTTGAATAATGGCACCACTTTCCAAAACTGTTATGCAAAAATAATTTCCCTTTTGGCCACCAAGAAACGTTGAACTTTGTTCCAGTTTTTGTTTGATTGGATAGTCCCGTTATTTTGTTGATTGGATAGTCCCAGTAATTAATAGAAGAAAAGAAATGTTTTAAATGGCACCTGTCAAGACATCCAAGGACACCTTACAATATAAGCTATTAAAACAACACAATAACAACATATTTAATGGGTTACAGTGAAAATGCAGACGAGGACTGGAGAGAACAGAGGTGTGGTGTAGGTGGAGCATGTCACACAGGTGGAAAAAAAATACTCAAGTATTTAGGCAAAAAGTATTGAAGTACCTGTTTAAAAAGATTCTTGTAGAATAAATTGCAGATGACAGGTTACACTACGCATTTTATTAAGACATGGTCAACATAAATGCATTTAAGATTTTACAAAAAATCTTGCCTAGTTTTTTCTAGTCTTTGAATTTTGGTGACGTTTTGATTTAAATAATAATAATAATGCCTTACACTTGTAATGTGCTTTAGAGACTTGTCAGAGTCTCTCAAAGCTCTACACGGTGTTATTATTCATTCACTCCACACTCGGTGGTGATACGCTTTTATTGTTGCCACAGCTGCCCTGGGGCAGACTGATGGAAGCGAGGCTGCCAATCTGCTCCACCGGCCCCTCTGACCACCGCCAATCACTCACGCACAGATCCGTTCATACAAGGACACAGAACTTGGTCCAAGCGGGAATCAATCCTCCTTCTAGTTTGGAGACCACTGCTCTAAACATGAGTCTCTGTCGCCAGCAGATGTCACATACGTAGAGGTATTTCCATGACTGTTACCTAGCGACCACAGAGTAGAGTAAAGCACAGAAACATTAAAATTGTACTTTACTTTTGTAGTACTAATTACTTTCTACTACTGGCATTACAATAGTCCAGACGTAAAGTGACAAACCAGGACCTGGGTGGAGGGTGAGAGATCCTGTTGAAAAAGGCTGTGCCCATAGTGTTGTGTGCTGGAAATGAAGCGGATACTTCTTTTTACTTTTACTTCACTACATTTCAGAGCAGGTATCTGTACTTTCTACTCCACTGCATTTTTAACTGGCCTGAAAAGTTAAATATTTCTTTCTTATTGTTTGAGACCAGCTGAAAAGACCGAGGGGTTTATTTTTAACACGTTCATAATTTGAGCAAAAAATAATATACAAATAAAAAAATAAAAGCTGGGGAAAAATAATCAATTCATTTGTTTCTGTTGAGTAAAATTCACCACAATTCTTCATCAAAAATCAATACATTTGAGGCTTTATTAGATCTCAAAATCTCTGTGAAATACGTTTTACCCTTTACGTACATTTAGTAATTTTTTTCATGCAATACTTTTATTTGAGTATCTTTTGCTCCTGCATCTATACTTTTCCTTATTTAACAAAACTGAGTACCACTGCCAATATGACACCTAAACTTTTGATGTGAGGAGACAGGAACCAGACAGCCGTCAATTTATCATTGTGTTGTAGTGATTGTTCGTGTCCAAAAGAGGGCGACAGACTGCTACATTATTCACAATTCTCTTCTTCATGTCAGTCACTTGAATATGTCTATTTATTTATTTATTATTTTATTATTAATATTGTTCATTACTTGCATTAAGATATTTTTTTCTGAACACCACTTTCTTCTTCTTTTATATTTTATACCAAATTAATCTGAACAGCTGAAAGTGCGTGGAACATTTCCATGTGCTGTGTCACTATGTGGGACTTCAATGGGGAATTTAAGACAACAGTATTAAAGTGATATTGATATCTTTGACAAATCTATTTAAAGAAGTAACTTTTCTAGTGGGGGGTCAGCCATCTGTCTCCATAAGCAGATGTTATTGCTTTGTCTGGAATGTTCCACGGTATGGCATTTAATGTATTCAATGAGGCCTACAGATGTTTTTATAGTGAAAAAAAAACAAAAAACAAAAACGTATCTCGACAAACATGCATAGTTGCTGTGAGTAGGGTCGCCTCTTCACAGATCTGGACTGTAACTTGGCCTGGTGGCTCCGTCAGTCGTTCGTCTCCAAGGTGAAAGGTGTGATTAATGCCATAGTGTGCAGCATTTCATGAAGGGCAATAACATCTGGGCGGGGGACGCTCCACCAAAAAGTTACATAGTGCATCTTTAAAGAAATGCATACATTTTTTGAGCTAGTAATTGATAAATGTTCATTATAATGGACTAATATTAAAACCAGGTATATACTCAGAGCTACCAAGAAGCTACACGCAGAAGAGTTTCATAAAAAATTATTTGGACACAATTATCAAATCGCAAAAGCTGCAATTTTAGATGTTTTCCCCAAATTGTTAAACCCTATTTCAAACCAAAATAAAATAAAATGTAAGAGTATAAACTTTAATCTGTACAGCGGAAACAGAACTGTAGATCCATCCAACTTCTTTACTAAAGGACCCCTCGGCCATCTTGGAAAGGTGGAGGAGAAAGACACGCAAGCCTCTGTGGTTGTTTCAATATTTAAACATTTATTTACATTTAACTGCAAAAAAAAATCATTCCACCATTTACCAAATAAAAAAAGATTTTCTGTGTACTTTTAAGATCCTCGAGCAACAAAAACAAACTACAATGCATACTTTGCAGTGGATGTCATCAACATTTCCTGGGGGGTGTGATGCTAGCCGGAGGCACTGCTCTGTTTGAAGCCCAAGTTAGACTTTAATCTGAGTTTTGCTTGAACACAATCTGACCTCAAAGAAGAGCCCACCTCAAAGGCGATCTGATTTGTGCAGTAAAACAAGTTCTACACTAGCTAGCGTTTTTCAGTTAATCGTTCTCACCTTTTTGTTGAAAATGAAACACTTAAACTGGAGCCTGAACACTCAGATAGATCACAGGCTCCTGAAAATGTGTGTTCTTATTATTTATTAAGTTTTCGTCTTAATTTTTTGGCTGCGTTTGCATTGTCTCACCATGGTAACTGCTGAACATTCCGCCACAGACATGCATGCAGAACCCCCACAGCGCGATGCCAGTGCAAAGTATCGATACATACAATTCATTTCTATCTCTTCATAATTGTTATGCACATCCAACGTTCCAGACCGATGCTTTCTTAAACTAACCTACAGGTGGCAGTCTTCTTTCATAATTTGATGCAAGAATCTCAAGTGGAAGCAGTAGTCAAGAAAAAGGCACTGTTTTGAAAGAAAACTCCAAAACTCCAAACTCACAAATGTTGAAACTAAACATTTCGAAGAGATTTTGGTCTTTAAACTTGTATTAATCTTGCGGCTTAAAGGTGCACCATGTAACATTTCAGGTAGAGGGACGGCCACCTGCTTGTCTCCATGGAGATTTTAATTGCTTTGCCTGGAATGTTCCACAGTAAGGCAGTAAACTTGTCTTTCCTGCATTTATTCAATTACAGGTGTTTTTATTTCTCAAAAATACATTGAAAAACATGCGTTCTTACTGTAAGTGGTCTTGCCTTTCCACAGATCTGAGCGGTAACTTGCCAATAATTACAAATATTAACCATAAACCTGGTCAAAACATCTGCAAACTGGCCACAGAATTCTCACTCGCTCCCATGACTCACTCTCACACTATTCCTATGTGTCAGATGGCCTCCCATCCTCCCTATGTCCCTGTTGTTTATCTGAGATCGGAGCAGGCCAAATGTCTCTGGAAAATCTGCAGATGTTGAGGTGTGGTTGGATTAATACAACGGGAGAATGGACCACGTCACTAATAGAAATGATCAGATTCAATATGTGTGGATTTTATTTTTGGATAGTTCGTATAAAAACTCTATATAACAGATACAGAAACGGTGAAAAAACATCACCACATTCTACTGTCTCTCAAACTGCACACTGAACTCCAGAGGGCGCCATTTTAGGTTGTAAAGAAGACATATTGTGCTTTTGTCTACGGTATAGTTACAATCTATGACACCCGTGGATCATTATGTTATATTTTGGGCATTTTTTTCGCAATATTGGTCAGCTGACTTCTAGAAAATTGCGGCGCCCAATGGGAGCCGACGTCGCTGTAAACGCCATCACAACAAAGTGCCGCCGTCAGAACCTCCTATGGGCAGCTTTTTTTGATTTGTGCCAAAACGACTACGCGGTGCTGCTGAATCCTACATCACCAATTAAGAAAATAAAATTGGAGAATAACGTAAAGTACAGAGCAATGGGCGTGTACCGGCGGTGGTGAAAATGGGAGTTGATCGGGGCAATGATGTCTTGAATACAGGCATGTAAAGATTACTCAAACTAAATACAGCTTTAAGAGGGCAAAGGAGAAGGCGAAACAACTATAACTTGGTTAAAAGTCGATTTTGCATAACAGGTCTCTTTGAAGGCTTGTGTTGTTGTGGTTGCAGTAGCATAAAATAATAATGATAAGTCTGGTGTCTTTAGCTGGCCATCCATAGCGTGAAGGGGAGCAGGAGAGCAGGCACCAGCGTGAAGAGAGACGTCCCAAAGGAGACCAGAACCAGGATCCCGACCAGGACTGAGGCCAGCAGAGTCCTGGAGTCCCGGACCACGGACTTCAGCCACAAGCAGAACTGAACATAAAGAGATAATAAAACGTGTTAGTCTAACTGTCACTTTAAATCCTAATGCTATTCCAATATAACAACATTTATGATTTTAATAAAAATCTTGACCTTTTTAAAAATTTGGACATATATTAATACTTTGCAGCTTATATCAACATTCTCTGGTGTGATTCTAACTGTAGGCACTGCTCTAGACTTTAGACTTTAATCTGATGTTTATTTTGACACAGTCAGACCACAACTAAGTTGACTTAGTTGGAACTACTAGTCTCACACATTAAAATTACAGTCACAAGACAGTTAACGTTAGCCAGCTGTTTTACAGTTAGTCACTCTCACATTTTTCTGTTGAAAATTGATCACCTAAACAGGACCATGAACGTTATTGTTCTGACTCCTGAAAATGCATTTTATATTTTTGTAAATGTGTTTTTTTCAGCCTATCTTAAAACTTTTTTGCCAGTTTGTTTACTAATGTGTGCATTGTGTCACCATGGTAACTGATGAACATTTCGCCAATAGATGCATGTAGAAAACCCCCAGCGTGACGCCACTGCGAAGTATCAATAGAGGTAATTCCATAACTGTTACCTGGCAACCATAAAGTTAACAAGGACCAAAACTTGACAAAATTACACATTAGTTATAATTAGACAAATAAAAATAAATGACAACACTTTTATTTTAGTTTAATATGTAAGAAAAATGCTTCTTGCTGCTTTCTGGATGATGTTGAGAGGTAATCTGTTTTAGAACCACTACTTCCTGTATTTTTGTATTTTTCTTTTCAGCTTTTTTCCACAAACTGAAACTTAACTGATGTAAACTATGATAAATATTTACAGCAGGTACTTTCCCACCAAACCATGTAATAGAAAAATATAAAAACCTGTTATATGCATGATATTTTGACAATGTATCAGGACTGTGCTAAAAATGTCCCTGTAAAATGTTTTGGTTAAGGTTCTAATGTCACTCAAAACGTGAAGGGACCATAAAATTAACCCCAAAACTACAGAAACGTCACTTTATACACAAGATGTTTCTGTCTTTTTAAGGTCCTCTTTAATTAAACAATATACTCAATACTCCAAAACAACACTTGTGGTATTACAGATCATATAATATTTGAACTTTTAGTCAACACAGTTTCATACAACTTTTGTGAACTGAATAATTAATTTCGTGAAGCAATAAATAAATAAATAAAAATGTGCTAGTTTTGTAATAAAATTCTAATCACTTTTCAGTTAATGGATTTTGCCTCACATATGAGCACTGCACTTTTGCTTTGACTTATTGTGTATTTTGCCTGTTATTTGGTTCTTTCATGAAACAGAATTGATTGCAAACTATTTAGGGTCTTGGAACTAAATATCCCAGTGTCTCCATGGGGTCTTATTCTGTATAAAACATGCCAACCCTGTACTTCAGATGTAGAATGTAGAACTTTAAATAAAGATTATTTGTGATTTTGTCCTGGTGTGGTCCTGGTTTAGTTCTGGTTTAGTCCTGGTTTCAAACAGAGTCCTGTTGTTGCTGGGCCCCTAATGATCCAGGTTTGCACTGATTACAGGAAGTAACTGAAACCTGAGAGATTCTCCATCCCCCAGTTAGTCCAGGTCCAGTCCTGGTTTAGACCTGGTTTAGTCCTGGTTATGGTCCTGGTTTGGTCCTGATTCAGTCCTGGTCTAGTTCAAACTTCTAGATCTCACTTTAGATCTCTGTAGTGTTTATAACTGGGTCAGTCCTAGTCCTCATTAGGGCTGTGTTTTGGTGTGTTCTTGACCTGGTTTCTGGCCCAGACTCTGAGGAGTCAAAGCGTCTCTTGTTTGAGTTTTTTCCGAGTGACACTTTTTCCTTTTGGCTCAGACTGAGACAGGACTGAACCAGGACTGAACCAGAGCTCAGAGAGGACTAAACCAGGACTAAAACAGGTCTGAACCAGGATGGTCTCTCATACTGACGGGCTCTACACCTTAACAAAGGACCAGCTCTGACATATACTCATATAGGCTACTCACAAAAACTCAATTAAAGGCGCGTGTTCGTGCGCGTTCACCTGTTCGGTTTGGAGGCTGCGCGCGTGTCCGTAGCGGCAGTGCGTGACAAAGTGCTCGCAGTTGTTCCACAGGAGGCTGTAGGACACGGGTCCGATGAGCCGCTCCCCGCGCAGCGCAGACTCTTCGCCGCACAGCGGAGCGCACTGCGCGTCCGCGCGATTCACGATGATGCGCGCGCCGTAAGCAAAGTCCTCCACGGAGTCCACACGTACGCTCGCCCGTTTGGACAGCACGCCCAAAAGCAAGCGCGTGTTCGTGACCATACGCTGCACGCGCCATGGGTCTGTGGTCACGAGCGGCAGTGCATCAGGGATGAGGTGCGCCACGCGGCCATCTCCCATGTAGATCCCGAAGTGCGTGAAGAGAGTGCGCGGCACCTCCAGCAGGTCTCCGCGTGAGAACCGAGTCCACGAAACATCGTCCCGCCGCGTGCACGCCGCGGGCTCGCACTCTACCTGCACAAGCCGCGGCAAAGATATTTTAATGTGCGCGAGCAAGAACAGGCGCTCGAGCAGAAAGAACAGCGTGTCCAGCATCACGCGCGTCAGACCCGGACTGAAACCGGACTGAGACCCGACCAAGACTCAAAAGTCCAGATCTGGTCCGGGATGATGGGGCGGGGTTTAAGTTCTCCTCAGAGAGAGAGAGAGGGAGAGAAAAAGAGAGAGGGGGGAGAGAGAGAGAGAAAGAAAGAAAGAAAGAGAGACCCACAGAGCAAAACCACACCTCAGGACTCAACAGTCAGTCCTGAACCTGGCCTAAACCAGGACTAAACCTGGTCTGACCCCGCTCCTGGTGTGTGGACCTCTGTGGAGCCTGTGTCAGATCCAGCCACAGGGGGCTAATCTGGGCCTAATCCTGATAATCTCATAATCCCCCAAAATTAAACCAGGGCTAAACCAGGAACAAATGCAGGACTAAATCAAGGCGACACCAGGAGCCTGTAGGTTCCATCTTCGTTTTGTTTAATCCTTGATTTGGTCCTGGTTTAGTCCTGGCTCTGAGTTACTCCTCTGGACACCTGAAAGAGTCGAGTATAGTTTAACTGTTTTCCTGACCAGCTGCAGGGTCCCAGCCCCCCCACAGTGACCCATTCTTCTGCTGTTACTGTTTCAGCCTAAACCCATTAAAGCTGTCAATCAAACCCTGGGAGCCCGGAGGAGCAGACAGGAGCAGACAGGAGCAGACAGGGGCAGGGCCAGAGGAGCAGGCAGGAGCAAGCAGGAGCAGACAGGGGCAGGGCCAGAGGTGCAGACAGGTGCAGACAGGAGCAGACAGGAGCAGACAGGGGCAGACAGGAGCAGACAGGAGCAGACAGGAGCAGACAGGAGCAGACAGGAGCAGAGAAGAGAAGCTAAATACTCTAGTAAGGACAGTTCTATTACACCAGTGTATTGGATTAATATAGAAATAAAAACATATAATATGAGGAATATTTTTTGATTTTTTCAACTACAAACAAAGTTCAGTAAAACAACATAAAAGTTTGAAATAAAGTTTAATAAAGTTATATTTGCAGAAAACTATAGAAAACTCAATACTTGAGCTGGCCACTCAAGGAAATGTTTTAGGCTAAATAAATGAACAGAACAGAATTTGTATTGACTAAAATGATCCTCTCAATACATTTGGTGAGGGATTTTGTAAAATAAAACAACAACAACAACAACAAGTGTTGTGTAGGGGTTAAAAACGTCAAAAAAAATGCTGTAAACTGAAACAAAGCCTTGTCGATTTGATAAATGGCTCCAGACACCAAGGATTGTGGGAACAAAGTGACAAATGAACCAAAACATGAATGGAATATGCAAATGAGACATCACCACGGAAACCAGGATTACTAATGGGTTAAAGTTAGATCTGGTTTAGTCCTATTTTTTTTCCTGGTTTATACTTAATTTAGTTTAGGTTTTGCCCTGCTTTTTCCCAGTTTAGACTTGGTTTAGTCTTAAGATCTGACTTACTTTGGTTTAATCCTGGTTTAGACCCAGTTTAGTCCCAGTATAGTCCAAGTTCGTTCAAATAGTCCTGCTTTAGATGTAGTTTAGACCTGACTTAGTTCTGGTTTAGTCTCGGAATAGTCCTGATTTAGTCCTGGTTTAGACCTTGGTTCACCTAGTTTATCTTTGTTTTACACATTTTACTTGCTATGGTTAAAATAAGAAGCATAGGCTGGACTTAAGCAGACCTCAACCAGGTCTAAGGCAGGACTTAACTCTATTTTTATAACTCTATTCTTATATGATTGTCTTAAGAGTCCACATTGTAAATAACTTCAGGAGCATTAAGATTTAAGAGAAAACTGAAATATGAACTGATAATCCAAGACAGGAATTCAAATTACAATTCACTTGCTTCATGATTTACTGAGCACCTCTATTATCAGATTAAAAATGTGCGATTTTTAAAATTTGATTATTTAAGTAAAATATATATATAATGCATTCAGGGACACTGGCTCATGCTCAATCTTGTGGCAGTGGGGTCATACTGGCACCAGTGACCTTTGACCTTCAGTAGAGGTGACTGTTTTGACAGGAAGAACAGGCGTCGTTAGCCTCGTTAGCGTCTGGGGTAGCGTTAGTGATGGCGTGCTAACAGCTGTCGATGAGCGTTTTCACACCAGACACATTCACTCGGCCATGAGCAGACGTCTACTACAATAATGTCTACTACAACTTCTACTAGTACTACTACAACAACAACTACTACTACTACTACTACAACTACTTCTACTACTACTAAAACACTTTGCTTCACATTATACACATGAAAACTAAGGGAAAAAAGACTAAAACCAATATTCTGGATTCAACTAATCTACTATAAGTACAGTTGATGGTTTTGTTTTGTTATTTGCAGTATAGTTGCAGTGTATCACTTTTCATTCCATAAAAAATATGCACAAAATTAGTGGTTGGATTAAAAAATAACATTTATTTAACATTTTTTCTTTACAATCAGTTCAATTACAACAATGAGATTGATACAGTTCTGGGGGGAAAAAAAACAAAACTAAATAAGTTGTGTGAAAAATAAGGCATGTTTTCTGAAATGCACTGTTGTGGATAGCACCAATAATATTTATTTGGCTTTTTAATTTATTACAAAAAAGGACAGAGTTGAGTGGGTTTATGCATTTATTTATTTCTATGTATACTACAATTTCTTTTTCAATACTATTTATTGTATTTTAAGGACTACTTATTGTGAATCAGTGGCTGCAGTTACATGCACACACTTTTTTGAGTTATAAGATTATTTAAATCCCAGCTAAAAACCCAATTCATCTGGTTTCTTTGTGTCATGGTCCCTGTGATTACTCACATCAGATTTTGCAGTTTACATGTCACTTAAATCATCTTCAACACCCAGAAATCAGATTAGAATCAGATTTTGGTGCATGTGAGCAAGGCCACTGTGTAGTGTTTTTTGTTTTGTTTTTTGTTTTGTAATTGTGCTAAACACGGACTAAACTAGGTCTAAATCAGGACTAAACCAGAATTAAATCAGGACCTTTCTCTCGACACCTGAAACCCAAATACTTCCTGTTTCTCTTGACCTTTGCCCTCTAAGTCCTAATAAAAACCAGGCCAGACTTTCTCCAAAGGAACAAATGATCCTAGGGTCAAGTGTCGCAAAAAGTGACTGGACAGTGAAATGGACGACTTTATTCACTTAAATTAAAGTGCACTATGCAACTTCTCCACCTATTTCGTCTCCATGGCGATACTATTGCTTTGCCTAGAATGCTCCACAGTATGGCATAAAAAATATCTGTCTCTGTGGAAAGGTGACGCCACCAAGCCAAGTTACAGGTCAGGTCTGTGGAGAGGTGAGTCTTCCATCAGAATGTATGTTTTTCAGTGTATTTCTGAGCAATAACTACCTGTAATTGAACAAATGCAAGATCCACAAGTTTCATGCCATACTGTAGAACATTCCAGGCAAAGTAATAACATCTCCAAGGAGACAAGCAAGTGGCGCACCCTCCACCAGAAATGTTACATAGTGCACCTTTAAAAATTACACTACAAGTATGTTTGATTTTTTTAAGTTAATCTCCCTTATTGCAGCCTTTTCTGTAGATTTCATTATAGACAATAAACTTAGGTCATCTGACACAGGAGGATGGGAGGGAATCTGGCACATTTTCACTGGCAAATATTTGGTTGAGGTGTCTCGCTGAAGGACACTTTAATAGCACGAATAGGCTACAATTATTGATTTTTTTTTTGAAGTATTTAGTCCAACATTAGAATAGATTTAGAAGATAGGTTAGCACAGGATTCACTGTAAAATACTGAACATTTGAAATAAAATCATAAATCATAGTTATCTGTACATTGATTATAGCCTCATGATTATATAACATAAGATATACAGTACTTAAAATGCATTATTATATAAAAGAGCACTTAAAACCATTTTGTGTGTAGTTTGAGTATAGGTTGCATTAACGTCATTGTAGAATTTATAAAGTTAAAGCTACGATCTGTTATTAGACTGACTCGCCCCTGTTGTATTCTCACATACCACCACTAGATGCTATCTACGTTACTGCAGCCTGATATTGTTCCAGCTCTGGCCTGACAGAAGAAGAGCAGAGAGCACGGGGCTGTTTCTCAGTTCCCATTCTGCAGACTCTGTACTGTATGTGCGCACAGGGGAAGCGGCAGCGGGGTCGCAATGATCGGCTGCCGGCGGTGCGCTATGTAAAGTGCATTGTGGGAAATATACTGGGCCGAGCGCGCGCAAGTCTCCTCCGAAGCATCCCTGGTAAAATGGGCGGGCCAAGAAGAGGGCTTTGAATTGACTTGTGACGCACGCAAGTCTGAACACAAGTACAGGGATTGAAAAATGGCCCAAGTA
>KN468833.1:13475-30601 GCA_000787095.1 Periophthalmodon schlosseri | reverse complement strand
GAAAGAGCGAGAAACAGAGAGGGAGAGAGAGAGAGAGAAAGAGGAGAGGGAGAGATAGCAAATCAGAAAATACAAAATAAGTTTTACAGTGTTTATTGTCCCAACTTCCAAAAGTGCAAACTGTGCTATTTACAAAGAAGTGTCAAAAGAGTTTGTATTTACAGCTGAGTGTGCACTGTCCACTCTCCTCTCTCTCTCCTCTTCTGTCTCTCACCTCCCTCTCCATTTCTCTCCTCTCACTCCTCTTCTGTCTCTCACCCCCCCTCTCCCCTCTTCTGTCTCTCACCCCCTCTCCCTCTTGTTCTGTCTCTCACCCCCTCTCTTTCTCTTCCCCTCTCTCTCCTCTTCTGTCTCTCACCCCCCTCTCCCTTTCTCTCTCTTCCTCTCCCTCCTCTTCTCTTCTTTCCCTCTCTCGCTGTTATTGTAAATGAGCAACTGCAACAAAATAATTTCTTGAGAATTTCTTGAAACGTATGTCTATCTATCTCCCTCCTCTCTTCTCTCCTCTTCTCTCCCTTTCCCCCCCCTCCCCCTTCCCTTACTGTCCCCTCCGTCCCCTCCCCCTGTCCCTCTCTCCGCTCTGCATTGGTCCACATTGGTCCACATGGGTCGGCATTGGGAGGCGTCGGCGCTGGCCTTTCACAGGAGTATTAGAGCTCGAGTGACACCCACGGGACCCTGGTGTCGCCCATTAGACACGGAGCAGAGACACAGGGGCACCCCACCTGTGACTCAAGAGCTGTGCTGATTCCCACACAGAGAGAGGAGAGAGAGAGGGAAGAGGAAAGAGAGGGAGTGAAGACAGGGAGGAGGGAGGAGAGAAAGAGCAGGAGGAGAGAGAGGGAGGGAGGGAAGAGAGAGAGGGAGGAGAGAGAAGGAGGGAAGTGAGAGAGAGAGGAGAGAGAGGGTCGAGAGAGAGAGAGGGAGGGAGGTAGGGAGGGAAGAGAGAGAGGAGAGAGGGAGGAGAGAGAGAGGGATGAGAGAGAGAGGAAGGTAGGTAGGGAGGGAAGAGAGAGGAGAGAGAGGGAGTGGAGAGGAGAGAGAGAGGAGAGAGGAAGGGGGAAAGAGGGAGAAGACAAGGAAAGAGAGGTGAAAGGGAGAGTGAGGGAGGACAGAGAGGGAAGAGAGTAGGGAGGGGAGAGAAGAGAGAGAGGAAAGAGGAAGGAGAGAGGAGAAAGGGAAGGGAGAAAGAGGAGAGAGGGAGGGGGAGAGAAGAGAGAGAGGAAAGAGGAAGGAGAGAGGAGAAAGGGAAGGGAGAAAGAGGAGAGAGGGAGGGGAGAGGTGAAAGGGACTGTGAGGGAGAGAGAGGGAGGACTGAGATGGGGAGAAAGAGGAGAGAGGGAGGGGGAGAGAAGAGAGAGAGGAAAGAGGAAGGAGAGAGGAGAAAGGGAAGGGAGAAAGAGGAGAGAGGGAGGGGAGAGGTGAAAGGGACTGTGAGGGAGAGAGAGGGAGGACTGAGATGGGAAAGAGGGAGGGGAAAGAGGGAGGGAGGGAGAGAGAGAGGAGAGAGGGAGGGAGGAGAGCAGAGAGAGAAAGAGAGAGAAACAGGAAACAGGGAGGAGAGAGAGAAAGGGCAGAGGGAGAGAGGTAGAGGAAGGGGAGAAAGAGCTGTAGAGAGAGGAGAGAAATAGGGGAGAGGGAGAGAAAGAGGGGGAGAGTGGCTGGCTGCAGAAAGAGAGAAAGTTGATTCAGCAAAATAATAAAACAGTTCTTTTGTCACACTTCGTCATGGTGATCTCCACTTAAAGCTGCATTACACAACTTTTTCTCATAAATCACTAAATTCTGTTTTCCCTCCAGAAAGTGTGCGGTAAAAGCAGAACTTTGTGACCAGAATCAGACAGCTTCACATCTTCTTCTTAAATTGATTAGAAAACATTTCATTTGTGGCAAACTTGTAAGAAAGAGCCGTGTGAGTCACTATGTGACGCTTTGGGATGAGAACTGAGGTCTGTGTAAGGCCGGTCCAGAACAGGAACAAGTTAGACACATTTAAATAGGCCTGTCAGTGTGTAGTAAAGTACTGTACTTAAGTACAAATTTTAAAATGGATACTTTTTACTTTTACTTCATTTGGGATCACGTATCTGTACTTTCTACTCCACTACATTTTTGAACTGGACTGAAAAGTGAAAGTATTTTTATTATTGTTTGAGACCAGCAGGCTGAGGGTTTATTTTTTATCAACTTAATAATTTGAGCAAACAAAAATAAATAAATAAAACCAGCTAGAAAAAAGATTGTTTCTGGTCAACAAAATTCTGCACAAATCTTTATCAAAATCACATTTGAAGTCAATTACATTTGAAGCGTTATAAGACCTCAAAATCTGCACAAAATACTTTTACTTTTTACTCTTCAAGTACATTTTTAGACAGGTACTTTAATACTTTTACTTAAGTAGAATTTTTCATATGATACTTTTGCTTGAGTATTTTTTTGCTCTGGTATCTGTACTTTCATTTAACAAAATGGAGTACTTCTTCCACCACTGAGGCCCACATACTTCCTCCTTTCATAGTTTGAAAATCAGGTACCACAGCTTTAACCAAGCACCTAAAGACAACACATTTCCACTGTACCTAATAATATAATAGTAATAATAGAACACAGGGGAGCAGGCAGGGGGCAACAAAGGGGTCTGTTGTCCTGGGCCTCAGGGTCTTAGGGGTCCAGAATTGGAGACGGAGAGACTGAGGGGGGTGATCGTTCTGCTGTTTCCCCCAGTCTAGTTTTGTGGTGTCCCTAAACGCCCCATGCAGCCTAATTCCTATCGGGACTACTGCACCTATAAATCCTACCTTTTAAATTTACTTGGTTTTCTTATGAGTTTTATCACTCCAAACATAGATCATATTTGGACAAAGGATTTACAACACGATATCATTTTGGACAGTACACTGCCTGGATGAACCATGTGTACTCTCTGCTTCACTCAACGGGAACAAGGAGTCAAGACCACAAAGCATCACAGCATAAACGTGTTTGTCAGAGAGTAAACATGAGAGTAAACTGGGCCTATCCACATGAAACAAAAGTTGGCACAAAGTTCAACATCTTCTCTGTCAACACAAATTAACTAGAATAAAATTTAACTAAAGTGTGAGGTCTGAACTGCTTGACATCGCTAAGGGTGTTCCACAGGGGTCCATTATAGGACCTCTTCTTTTCGATTTATGAACATTATGTTTGAACCAGTCTCATCTTGCAAAGTTCATTACTACACAGATGCTAATATACTTTTACTTTTTATACATTTTTAAACGGGTACTTTAATATTTTGACTTAAGTATATTTTTCCATGTGATACCTTTACTTTTACTTTTAGTATTTTTTTTTTTGTTCCGGTATCTGTACTTTTACTTAAATAACAAAATTGAGTACTTCTTCCACCACTGAGGCCTGCATACTTCCTCCTTTCACAGTTTGAAAATCTGGTACCGCAGCTTTAAATTAGTACCAAAAGACAAGACATTGTTGTACCAGGCCCCTGGGTTTTAGGGGCCCAGAATTGGACCTTCTTGCCATTTTCCCATTCCATAGTTAAGGTTTAACTAAAAAAAACAAGGTGACATTTGACCTTTGGGTTGATGGACAAACGCTCTGAGACGGAGAGACTGAGGGGGGTGATCGTTCTGCTGCTGTGGTGGAGCTGGGACTTTACTCAATACTTTCTTTGGATTTCCCTCAGTCCAGTTTTGTGGTGTCCCTAAACGCCCCATCTATTGCTCACATACAGCCCAATTTCTATGGGACTACTGCACCTATAAATCCTAGCGTTTAAATTTACTTGTTTTTCTTATGAGTTTTATCTTCACCCCAAACACAGGTCACATATGGACAAAGGATTTACAATTGCATATAATATTGGACGGTACACTGCCTGGAGGAACCGAGTGTACTCTTGTGTACTGCTTCACTTAACAGGAACAAAGAGTCAAGACCACAAAGCATCACACAATAAATGTTTGTAGAGAGTAAACATAATAATTTCAAGAATAACACATAAGACTAAAGAGTAAATGAAGAGCAGATGTTACATAGTACAATGTGTGTCATAGTAGGTTGACCTGTCTCCAGCTCCAACACTGAGCTGGAGATAGGTCAGAATTCTCAGGTGGAGTTCTCTGTGTAACTGTCAATCTGCAGATGTGTGGACCTGGTTTATGGTTAATATCTCTGTAATTACTGGGCCTGTCCACTTGAAACAAAAACTGTCATAAAATTCAGTGTCTTCTCTGTCAACACAAATAAACTAAAATGAAACTGAACTAAAGTGTGAGGTCTGAATTGCTTAACAATACTAAGGGTTGTTCCACAGGGGTCAATTTTAGGACCTCTTCTTTTTATTTATGAACAGTATGTTTGAACCAATCTCACCTTCATTACTACACAGATGCTAATATTGTACAATATCTGGCTGTATCACTCTCCTCTGACTCTGCTCCTGTCTGCTCCGCTGCTCCTTTGGCTCTGCTCCTCTGGCTCTGCTCCTCTGGCTCTGCTCCTCTAGCTCTGCTCCTGTCTGCTTCTCTGGCTCTGCTCCTGTCTGCTCCTCTGTCACTGCTCCTCTGTCTCTTCCTCTGGCTCTACTCCTGTCTGCTCCACTGCTCCTCTGGCTCCGCTCCTCTAGCTCTGCTCCTCTAGCTCTGTTCCTGTCTTTTGTATAATAATTTCCCTTAAATGTTGTGCGTGAATATTCAGGGTGATTTTAGCGTTGCATTCTTGTGAACTATCTGCAGAAGGATCAGTGCTCTGTGGTTGCATTTGGCTCCAGGTCAAAACCCAAAACTCCATGGAAGGCCCACCTCTGAAGACATGGAATCTTCTCATGTCAATCAGAGATAAGATCGGCCCATGAAACATCTGAAGCATGCAGTTTGAAGGCTCTGCTCCTCAAGTGTGGTGTGAGGGGAGCTTCCTCACTAATAACAAAATCTATTTTGAGTTTACAATGCTGGTGGACATGTTCAGACAGATTTTACTAGTACAATCTTTACTACTACTACTACGTCTCCTCCTAATATTACTAGTAGCTGTGTTTTGTTTCATTCACACATGTTTGCGTAATCCTGCATTATTAGTCTGTCTACATCTCCAAAGCTCACAATGCTCTGTTCCACCTTGTGATGTCATGGAGTGGCAATTTTCAAGTAGTTTTCAACAGCTGCCCTTTACGTAGAGATTGGGAATTCCAGATCTGAAATCATCCAAATGATTCTTGTGAAGGTGTGTGGAGTTTAAAAACACAGTGGAGCACTTCCTGTATTACCACATGACATCACAAGGTGGAACAGAGCATTGTGAGCTTTGGAGATGTAGACAGACTAATAATGCAGGATTACGCAAACATATGTGAATGAAACAAAACACAACTCCAGGTCTGTTTTTGATGAGGAAACAACACTAGAATATAAATCAGAGAATAGTGTAACACGGACCCTACAGCGGACTGGCACGTTTTGTTTTGTTTTTCTGTAAAAGTAAAAGTGAAACCTACCAAAACTTCAGTTTCAAAGCATATCTGAAAACAAAATGATCAAAGTAAATGAGATGTTTATCTGTTTCTGTCAAAAGTGCGTTTATATGCATGTCTGTTATGGCTATTAAGTTTTCGTGCTAATGCTAAAATACCGGTCACCCCTGAACATCTTGTGGCCCCCGTTCACATCTATTTAGTTCTTTGATCTGCTGTGGATAAGGACAAGAGTCGTCTGAGTGAAATATGAACCAACATAAGAATCACATTTCAGAACGTGTTTGTACAGATCTAAACTCCAGGGTTAGACGTTTGTGTGCAGAATAAGACATCAGAGTTTGTTGGTTGTGTAGGGTGACCAGATGTCCCTCTTGACCCGGGACAGTCCCAGTTTTGAGCCTTGTGTCCCCTGTCCCAGCAGATTTATCCAAAACCAGTCAATTGTCCCAGTTTTATACAAGAAATGTCCCAGACGTCTCTATTTTTGACCAATCTGATCCCCGGCAACGGTAAAGAGGGGAACATATTGTCATTTGTTTAGCTAAAATATGGAAAAAAAAATTGAAAATGAGCATAAAACTGAGCAAAAAACTGTGCCAACAGAAGTCCCTTAGATTATATATAAACCCACAAGTGAATCGAGAATGAACACTGCTACATGTTCTTTTTACAATTTTATTTATACCAACCATAGCCTATATAAAGAAGTGGATTAAGTGCGTGTGATGTCACCCATAGCGTTCAGCTCCAGTCACATGAAGCTCATCGAGGCTAGAACAGTTATAGGGGCCAATATGGAGCCAAGTTCCATATTTGAAATTCCAACGGCGAGCATCAAAGCAACCAAAGAGCCAATCTGAAGCGAGGCTGTTGAAGGTAACGCCCCATCCTGCCCGCACCGCTGGATTAGCAGGGAACAAATGCGTAGCAATGCTGTCAATCAAACCTGTTGCTAACGCCAGCGGGAGCGACCTCTGGGAAAGAAGGCGCCTGATCCGTCTGTTATTAATGTTCATATCTTGAATGAAAGAATAGCAAAATAAAAAATACCAGGATCATGGAAAGTGGGTTAATACAAACATTTTCAGACCAAAATGACGAGGGTCACTGCAGCACTTACAGAGAGAGGGGCGACAGTTTTTCTATGTAAAGTGTTTGGAATTTTGAAAACTGTCAGGATCCTCCCTTCTGCTGTTCTCCCTGTTGTCTCCCTCTCTTCTGTGTGGTTTCTCCTCCCACCTGGGCGTCGGCTTACCTGATCTAACAGCTGGCCCAGCTGGATCCATTTTCCCTCATTAACTGCTGTATAAGACGCCTGGTTTTTCATCCACTCATCGCCAGTTTGTTGTTGATATTTCTCCAGTTAGTAGAGGCGTTTGGCTCCACAAAACCACTGAACTTTTTCTGAATTTTTGTACTACAGTTGCAAGGTGCTTCTGTCTTATTTTTTGGAAGCTGCTTGCCTGCTAACTAGCCTAACATCTACCTGTACCTCTGGACCCCCCAGCGTGATCAAATTGACCTGACTACTACCCCGGACACTAAATAGTTGAACTACTTACCAGTTGTATGTTGCTTTTGGGTCCTAGTAAAACCATGACAGATACTCATAGACTGTGTATATAAATGGACATAGCTAACACGCTAGCCGTTGTGTTCCATGGGCGTGCTTCCGACTTCATCGACTCTGGTTCCAATTCACTTTACATTGACAAATTGTCACATTTTGGTCTTAAAATGCTCATATTAACCCCCTCCACATGATCCTGGTATTTTAATTTTGCTATTTTGTCCGTAAATCAAAATATGAGCTTTAATAACAGCCAAATCAGGCACCTTCTTTCCTCGAGGTCACTCCCGCTAGCGTTAGGAACAGGTTTGATTGACAGCTAAGCGTTACCTTCATCAGCCGGGCTCCGGACTGGCTCTTTGGTTGCTATGATACTCCTCCATTTGACTGGAGCTGAACGCTACGGGTGACGTCACACTCACTTAGTCCACTTCTTTACAGTCTATGCAGATACTTCAAAAACTGCAGCCTTTGTGATTTGTAAACGTAGAGAATGACAGAATCTACCACTCTAACCAAATTCTTAAACTGAAATGACAAACTTCAGACCAAACAAAAGCAGAAAACGTGGTTCCATTTTTATAGTTTATTCATGTCTGTTAAATGCTGTTTACATTTGTACAAAAATACAGGTTACAGTAGAGCTTCTGCAGAGTCCAACAGGAGGAGGGGCTTGTTGCACGTGCGGATCTCTCAGGCCCAAAGCCACTGTCCACATGAGCAGAGCTGAGGGCGATCATTCGCTCCATCGCTTTAAGGTCATCACAAAGGAGGCGGCCATTTTGTTTGGTTCACAGTTTAGATTGGTGTAAAAGAAATGTCATTTGAAACTCATTTAAAACCCTGTTAAAAGCCGTATTAAAACTCAAATGTTTGTTATCTAAGAAACTGAAAAACAGAAAAAAGACTAAGCTTCTCACCTGGGATACCATTGTGTTGTTTAATTTATAAATGTGAAAATAAGACAAATTGTTAATGTGAAGAATGCAAAAAATCTAAAATGACCTAAATGAAATGAAATGTCATGCATATTTGACTTCTAAACTCCAGTATTTGTGCATTTTGAATAATGAAACTTGGGCAAAAACTTGAAGCAAACTGAATTCTGAAGCAAAAATCTACAAACACATCCAAGTTTGACCTTAATTAAAGTTACACTGTGGAACTTTTTCAGTAGAAGTCCACCATCTGCTTGATATTTTTTTGCTTTGTCTGGAATGTTCCACAGTATGGCATTAAACATATCCATCTTGCATTTATTTAGTTTCATGTGTTTTGTTTTTGCTTTGTTTGCTAATTACCATGGCAATAAATACCACGGATGACGAAAATACGGCGAAATACCAGAAAACCTGCACTCTTAGTGAGTGGGCTCGCCTCTCCACATATCTGACGCGTAACTTTGCCCAGCTGTGCCACCTGCTTGTCTCCAGGAAAATAGACCATAGTTTAATGCCATACAGTGACCCATTCGAGACAAGTAATAACATCTCCATGGAAACAAGCAGGGGGCAGTCCCTCCACCACCAGAAAAGTTACATAGTGCACCTTTAAATATATGACGTGCCCTTTTTCCATTTCCAATTTTTTAATATTTTATGTTAAAAAAAAAAACCCCAAAAAAACAAAAACATATATATTTAAATAGGTAATTAAAAACCTAAATAATTTGCTTTGGATTAAAATAAAATAATGAAATGGAAAATGTGATGCAATGTATTGAAATAGGGTCAAGATATATATATTTTTTTCTTTTAAATTTTGTTCCAATCAAGATTTAAAAGAAAAATATACTTTTTACTCTATCTGAGCAGATATTAACTAAGTTTTCCAGTATTTCTTGTGATCCTTGTGATAACATCAGTGTTCTCCTCTGGCCCTAAACTGATTTATGCACAATGTGAGCTGGTATTTAGATGTGACCCAAAGGAAAAATAAACAGTAGGACTGGTTTACACTAACGAAACTCAAAAGGCTGCACAACTCATGACTTTGAAACAATATTACGTCTCATTTCCTACTCAGTTTATGGATCATTTCTAACTTAAAACAAATGCTTTAGTTTTAATTGACACAGAGGAACCTGGAATACACTGCAAAAAAAAAAAAAAAAAAAAAAAAAAAAAAAAAAAAAAAACCAAGAAAAAAAAAAAAAAAAAAAAAAAAAAAAAAAGGAATAAACATATCAATTGAAATGACTTGAATTTGGAAATTATTTATACATTTATCATTTTAAAATATTGTAATGATCTGATATTTTGTGTTTAGTTCAGAGTTGACATCTTTTGTTGTTAATGTAACTGCTGTATGTGACACCTGGTTGCTATGGTGACAAGTTGATATGAGGTTCTATTGGTCAGTTCCTGGTCTGTTTTGGAGACTGGCTCTAGTGAGTTGTTGCTGCTGTTGTTCTGTTCTTGTTTTGTCGCGGGTTACGGCCTACAGTAGCCCTTGTGTTCACAGAATAAACAACCAGAAGAGACTTGGCGTGTTTCCTTACACCAGAACGCTACAATATTTCCATACTTTTTCAATTTAATGAAAATGCTCAGTCATTTACTTCCACAATTTTACCCGAAATAAAAAGTAAATATTTTGAAACCTGCCAAAATATGAATGATAAAAAAATCAATATTTATTAAGATGAATGGTGGGAAGTCAAGTCATTTTAATTTAATTTGATTTAATTTAGGCCACATTTTAATTTAAATGATTTATTTTGTAGTGTGCTCTTCCTAGTGTGAACTTAGAAGCCGTTCATTGTGGATGCAGCAGGACTCACGTGGCTTCGTAGCAATTTGTCCAGTGCATGAGGTTTATATTAAAATTACCTCAACCGCAGATGTAAATAAAAACGATTTCTGTCAAACCTGTGTTTCATTTAAAGGTGCATTATGGAACTTTTCTGATCGAGGATCCGTGCTCTGACATAAACGGCGTTGGTAGAGCCGATACGTCCACTGGCCCACGGGTTGGCGGTTCGATCTCGCCTCCCACGAGTGAAAACTGTTGTTGCGCCCTTGGGCAAGACACTTAACCCGCCTCACCCCCAGTGTCCGATTACACTGGAATATGAATCAGTGAATCATTTATTGTGTCCTGTAGCTGATTTTTCCCCAGGTTTTTGAGCAAAAATGTGCCTTGCCTCAGTACAAATATATGGTATAAACAGCTCTTGAGGTCAAAATGAGTCTAGCATCTAATTCCGATAATCAGGAAATGTGCTGTTATGCTATGCTAGTTGTTGGTAGCTTAATGTGAAGGCAAAACTCTGCTCTGGTCTCTGAAAATTGTGAAAAGCTCTTATAAACTCATCCTGGTGAATAATTAGGATGCTCTGAATAAAGAGTGAGGAATAACTTTGGACACAACAATAGCATGTACTTTGCAACATTTGAACCTATGACCCTCTGGTTTGTTGTGAATGCTCAACCAATGCACCACAGTCAAAAAGACGGAATTTGAAATAAAATGTTTCAACCCAATATGGCCGACTCTCCTTGTGCTTGGTTTGTATTTAAAGTTGCATTCTGTAACTTTTCTGGTGGAGAGTCTGACAGTTCCTTAATGTGCCATTAAACCGATCTATCTACATGGAGACAAACATGTGACACAACCGGCTCACATTACCAGTCAGATCTGTGGAGATGCAAGCCTGCTCACGTTAAGATTGTTTCAAAGTTTATTTGGGGACAATTAAAAGACTTATAATTGAATAAATGCAAGATTGAACAGTTTAACGACATAGCAAACCATCTCCATGGAGACAAGCAAGCGGCCGACCCTCCACCAGAAAAAAATTACACAGTGCGTCTTTAATCTTTCATTACAATGGCATTATTAGCTTCTTCACCTGGGTTTTTATTTCCTGTCAAAGCACCAACTACTGTGTCAGATTGTCCAGAACACAAAACATATTTATAAAGTTCACCGCCCAAAGCCACGGCCCTAGGGATCCTCCATAAATAAGCAGTCACTTAATCTAAAAATAACTATATATGATTTATTTATTTAATGCTATTTGGTTTTATACTCTCTCTTTTTACATTTTTTTTTCATATTTAGTTTCAAATGACAACGGACAGTTTTGCCATCTGCACAAGTACAAAAAGAAAAGGAAGAAAAAAGGCATGTTGAGGCTGCCGTCAGACTCACAAAAACATGGTTCAAGTCTGCGCTGGTTTTTCAGTATTTGGAGGAGTAAACGGGAGCGAGAGGAGTTATACTGATGCTTTGAAATAAGTCTATTTATTGTTAGGTTTGTAAATGTTAGCAACCATTCATAAAATTAAGATACAAGGTTGACTTAAAGGGCCTGTACCTGATTTTTTTCTCAAAAGTCAAATTGGTTCTGCCCCAGTCCAGATAAAAGACCTTTCAGACCGAGGTGCCTCTGGTTGGACGCCTCTAGTTGGACGTCTCTAAATGGATGCCCCTAGTTGGATGTCTCTAGTTGGACGTCTCTAGTTGGACGCCTTTGCATTTGAGGGCAGACGCCTTCAACGAGCATCATGGACGCCGTGGACGCATGTCGGAGAAAAATACTTGACGTGCGTCCAGGGCTGTGGTCTGCGAGTGTCCTTGAACGATGGCAGACCAGGTTGAGGGAGTGGCTTTAGTGTATTTATTATTATTATTATTTTATCAACAGAGGCGATTGGCTCGGCGGTGGCGTGTCTGGGTCCATGATTAGCCTTTAATTATTAATAATTAATAATTAAGTTGCTGCTAGTTTGTAGCTGATGCCTTTCTTCTTCGTCGGGATAATGACGACGCTAAATCACTGGAGCGTAAAAATCAGGCACAGCGCCTTTAAATGTCTCTGCATTTGACCCGTCCTTTAATGTCTCTGGGTTAAAGTCGTAATTAACAATTTAAAACTAAATATTAGATCTTTTGAATCGTCCTCAAAATGGCGCCTATGAATAGACAATGAATAGCTCTTGGAATTGTGTCAGCCCGTTGTTGCTAAGAATCATGGGACATCTGCTGCCTGACACTTGATTGTCATGGTGCAGTTGTTTGAGAACTATAATGAAACAACTGCATGACACTATCCCAGACAGTTGCTGCTGTGTGGTTGGAAATCAGGTACAGGCCATTTAATTGAATCAAATTAAACTTTTTTGAATGGTCAAGAGTCCTCAAAATGTCGCCTTTAAACAGGAACCCCATGAGTAGCCAACAATATTTTTTGTTCAGGACTTTAGAAAACAAAATGAAGTTTGGAGATTTGCCCACGACTGTAAAAGTTCCACATCAAATTGGGTAGATTTAGAAAAAAAAAAAAGTTTGTTGAACTTTAGCTTCTGTGCTTTGGTCTTTTCGTTCAAATTTTTGTATTTAAAATGTGATTATATTTTTTTTATTATATTTCCAATCAGGCTGAAAAACCTGGTGAGGGACTTGAACCCGGCAGCTCCTCTTGGTGAAAACTCTATTGATAATGATCATAAAAGCAGCATACTTTGGTCAAACTAATGAAACCCATTCATAAAAGTTCAAAATAAAACATGTTCAAACCTCTGGCGCTGTGTTCGAATACAACTGTAACTGTGACCATAAGAAGAAGGTGCTCGCGCTTAAAAATGACAACTTTTTTTACATCGCCATTAATAAATAAATACATCGTACACCCCAACAAAACTGGAACGAAAACTTTGAGAGAGACCCCAAAACACATTTATTTAGAGGAACAAACTGGACAGGTGAAGCGGAGGTAGTGAAGAAGGTACTGGACCCTGCCTGATTTCAATGCAAAACAGTCACTTCCTGATGGTTGAAAACACAGCAGGTTTGTAGCAAGAAGAAGGACGCCATCTTGACTCGGGAGGAGAAGCCATTTTGTGTAAAGTTGGACGTTTGAAAACCAATGAAAGGGTGATCTCTCGCGTTTTCTCTTTGCCAAAACTCTCTTTAGTTCAGTCTTTGGGGGGATTAACGCAGTCTTGGATAGAAAGGCAGAGAAGATATCCACACGTTTTGAAGATAGTTTTGTTGCTAGGTGACACAGGCAAAGCGGAGGTCAGGTTTGGAGTTTGAAATGGTGAGAAATCCGCACGGAAGCGTGTTTGGGAAGAGTTCGTCCAGGTTGAAATGTCTGGAAAGTTCACGCCATCGTGTGGATTCTGCTCCTACTAGACAACTCCGACGTCAACGCCAGAAAACCGCACGGCCCTGTGGGAAAACAGAGCACAGTCAGGACCTAAGGACTTAAAGGGACAGTATGTGAGGTTTAGATTTTAAACTTCATAAACACAAGTTAACTGTGTGCCCAGATATGAGGTAAACATTTTATTATTTTTTTATTTCAACTTTATTTAACCAGGAAAGTTCCAATGAGTCAAGACAGCAGTCAAGAGTTTGTTAGTTAAAAAACAGTTAGAAACCTTTTAGCATTACTTTAAAGGTCCTATATTACAAACTGATTTTTAGTTGTAAAATGTGAATCGTACCAGTTTTGCGGCAGACGAAGAGCAGCTTTACACCATCTCCACAGTGAGCTGATTTCTGTGAAGGACACAGAGAAAGAATGAAAAAAGGAACAAGATATTTTAATGCCATTCTGTGGAACATCACAGGCAAAAGCATTAACATTCATGGAGATCAGCCTGCGGACTCCAAACTTGAAAACTATGTGTTGTCCTATGGTACAGATATATTGAATAAGCAGCTTTTGAGGTCAAAGTGAGACCACTGAGTACTGTCTGAATAAAGCATTTTTATTCTCCTGAGCATCAGGAAGTGTGCTGGTAAGAGTGCTATTGTTTGCTAGCATTACTGTGACAGCAGAACTCTGCTCTGGTGTCTGAGAGTTGTGAAAAGCACTTACAAAGTAGATGATCTGAATGCTTTAGGAAATTAGCAATAGCTTTGATCCATTGCAAACAATGGTTGCCAAACTAGTTCTTTTTCCTGTATTTAAGACAGTAAAGCTCAAGACAGCTCTTGCTCTTACGTTTCAGATATGTCAGCATCTAGTGGAGCAGCGCCCCCTTCTGCTCCGGCGAAGAGTCCATCTTCCGCTGGAGTCTGGTCCCGATCCTCCATGTTCCTCCGAGACCGCAGCTGGAATGACAAAACAGTTTACACTTTTTCACCCAATTTCATCAGTGTTTGGAGCTTCTGTTCTAGATCACTGATAAAAACAGGTCCTGTTCACGTAACACCAACTACTGTAGAATTCATCTAGTTTAACCTGAGCTGGAGACAGGTCAGATCCTCAGGTGGAGTTCGTGGAACTGTCAGATGCAGATGTGTGGACCTGGTTTATGGTTAATATCTCTGTAATTACTGGACTTATCCACATGAACAAAAACCTGCAGATGTGTGGACCTGGTTTATGGTTAATATCTCTGTAATTACTGGACTTATCCACATGAAACAAAAACTGGCGCAAAGTTCAGCGTCTTCTCTGTCAGTTTAAATAAACAAAACTCAAATTATTTTTCATAACAGCTTCAGAAAATAGTGCCATTATTCAGCCCCAAACACGTGAGTGTCGTCAGCTGAAAGGACTTTAAACCATAAGATTAATATGACAAGTTTGTGGAGCCGATCCAAAACTATGAATGAGAAGGTTCAACATTTGTTGAGCAGAAGTTTGAAGATTTCTTTCAAAAACAGTGAATCTCCCATAGAGTTATACACTCTCTCCTCCCCTCACTCCATCTGAAACAATAACTTAAACAGAAAAATGGCGCTACCTTCCAGACGAGGAGGAATATGATGGCTAACAGAGGGATGATGAGTAGAGAGAGGAGGCTGCGTTCGAGGACTTCAGACAAAATACGCTTTTCTGAAACAAAACAAGACAACACCAGGTTAGCATGTAGCATATGAAAAGCTATTACAAGTATCTCCCAATGCTAATGTTCAAGATAAGACATTCAAGCTATTCTCAAAGGTCCACTGTAACTTTTCTGGTGGAGGGTCTGCCACCTGCTTGTCTCCATGGAGATGTTATTGCTCTGCCTGGAATGTTTCACAGTATGGCGTTAAACTTCTCTATCATGGAAAACAAGCAGATGACGCCACCAGGCCAGGTTACAGGTCAGATCTGTGAAGCGGTGACGTTGCTCCCAGTAAGAAAGCATGTTTTTCAAGGTATTTTTGAGAAATGAAAACACCTACAATTTGTCTGTTATTAATGTTCATAAAAACCCCAGGATCATGTAGAGAAGGTTAATACGAACATTTTAAGACCAAAATGATGAGGCTCACAGGAGCAGTTACAGAGTGAGCGGCCACGTTTTTTTCAATAGAAAGTGAATAGGAGCCAAAGTTGATGGAGCCGAATTGCGCCTACGCTCACTTCCTATTTGGAACGCGGCGGCTAGTGGGTTAGCTATGTTCATTTATATATACAGTCTATGGTTATAACAATTATGATACGATTCATGTTTTTCTAGAGGCCCCAGCGATAATTAGAAAAACAAGAGGTTCAAAGAGAGTGATCAATGCCTCACGCTTTTGACATGTTTGAGTGAAAGTGAAAAATGCAGAAAGATGAAAGAGAGAAGAGAGAGAGACAGAGAGAGAGGGAGAAGAGAGACAGAAAGAGAAGAGAAGAGAGAGAGAGAGAGAGAGAGAGAGAGAGGAGAGAGTGAGAGAGAGAGAAAGAGAGAGAGAGAGCAAGAGGAGAGAGTGAGAGAGAAAGAGAGAGAGAGAGTGAAAGGAGAGCGAGAGAGAGAGCAAGAGGAGAGAGCGAGAGAGAAAGAGAGTGAGAGAAGAGAGACAGGAAGATAGATAGAGAGAAAGAGAGAGAGAGAAAGAGAGAGAAGGCGAGAGATAGACAAAAAGAGCGAGAGAGAGAAAGAGAGAAGAGAGAGTGACAGAGAGAGAGAGTGAGAGGAGAGAGAGACAGAGAAAGTGAGAGAAAGAGGGACAGAGATAGAGAGGAGATAGAGAGAAAGAGAAAGATGAAGAGAAAATGAAAGAGACAGAGAAAGAAAGAGAGTGTGTGAGAGAGGGAGAGAGAGATAGAGAGAGAGGGAGAAAGAAAGAGAGAGAAAGTGAGAGAGCAATGGACAGAAAGAGAGAGGGAGACAGTGGGAGAGAGACAGACAGAAAGAGAACAAGAACGTGAGAAAGAGAGAGAGCTGCTATGATCTCCCTGCAGCAGTCAGCCTTAAGTAAACCCATTACTCAGGTTTGAACAAGCCTGGCCCCGAGCCTCCAAACTTAAACACAACAATCCGCTGTCAGCGACCAACAACCCAACAACTTCACAAAAAACTGAAATGATGTTTATGTCTGCTCAGAAAGTGTATAATCCTCCTACACCTCCACACTCGTCTTAAACACACATGTGGTTATGGCTGAATGCACTCAAATACCAAGTACTTACAACACTGTGTACATGGTATTTTAATGACATTATCTACTGTCAAAGGACTGCTCTGATCACAGCCGGGCGTTTCTGATTACAAACACCTGACTGCAGGGGTAGAGTTTCAGGTGTGGATACCTGTTAGACCAGTGACACTGTTCCTTATACCCCCAGAGCCCCGCCCTCCCCCCTCACTCTCCCCTTTAGTCCTCCAGACCAAACTGCTGCACATCACATCAGGTTTGTGAAGTTGTATTGTACAATTTTGTATCACGTTTTTGTATATTTATGGAGAATTGTCGTGGGGGAGCATGGGTGACGTAGGGTTGTGGGTGGAGCATTGGACAGAATCTTACAGCTAACCGTAAGGAGGGTTTGAATAGGGCCCAGGAGAGATTGCTAGATACTCAAACATGCCTGAATGACATCGAAAACATGTTTTTGATGAGGTAACAATATAATAACATGGGCTTCAAAAAGTTGATTTTGCATAGCACCTCTTTAAAGCCGTCAGAACTCATACTATTACATTGTAAATCATATAAATTTGTCAAACTCTGTGAGGAGGAATTTAAGGAGGAACTTGTGCCTGGAGCCTGACACCAGCTCAGGGCCGACAAATGTCAAAAATCGGATTCCCCCAGACAGTTGCGTTAAGTTTGGTGGTTTGGAGGTCGCCTCGGGGAAAAAGACATGGAAATACCTATCTGTAAAAGTGTAAAAGTGTAAACACCGATGGAACTTTT
>KN468833.1:0-13384 GCA_000787095.1 Periophthalmodon schlosseri | reverse complement strand
GGAATGAGACCAGAAACAGGAGAGACCTGGCCAGAGGACAGGCAGAGGGACAGAAACTCATTTTTCTGTTTTGTTTCATAAGTTTTTCTTCACGTCTGTCATGTCTGTTTCTGCTCCCTCTCTCACTCTCTTCTTCCATCTGTCCATGTTTGACTCTATATATCTCTCTTTTCTTTTTGTCTTTTCTGCAACCTGTTTCTTTTCTGTCGATGTGGGGCCCTCTCTCTTTCGCTCTTTCTAAAACATAACTTCTTTCTAGTGTTTAGCTTCTATCTCTCCATGTTTGACTTTCTCTCTATTTCTTCGTCCCTCTTTCTCTCTCCCTCCCCACTCCTCTCTCTCTCTTTTCTGCGGCCTGTCTCTTTTCTGCCGCTGTTGGGGCCCTCTCTCTCTCTCTCTCTTTCTAAAACATCACTTCTTTTTAGTGTTTTCCTTCCGTCTCTCCATGTTTGACTCTATATGTCCGTCTTTCTCTCTCTTCTAAAACATCACTTCTTTATATTGTTTTGGTTCCTGTGTCACACTCACCAGGCTGACAGGCCCTCTGCGGAGGACAGGCTTCACTCCTGGACTCTGTGGAGCCTGAAGGACACACACACACAGAACACACACACACACAGAACACAGGGTTACACCACATGAAGAACACATGGTCCAGTCAGAGTACTGTATTCTGAATACTTTGAATATTTTTACACAGAGTTGCATTAAATTATAGAGTAAAACACAACATAGGATTAAAAACAGCTTCATGTTTGTTTCACTGTTTGTTCTGTTTCCACAAATTAGAGAGGGAAAAATCACACCTCACCACAAGAGCAGTGTTTTATATTTTTCTCATTAATATCATGCAGTTTGAACCCAAAAGTGTGGTTTAGACTTGGTTTAGACCTGGTTTAGACCTGGTTTAGACCTGGTTAAGACCTGGTTTAGTCTTTATTTAGACCTGGTTTAGACCTGGTTTTAACCTGGTTTTGACCTGGTTTAGTCTTTATTTAGTCCTGGTTAAGTACTGGTTTAGTCCTGGTTTAGTCCTGGATTAGTCCTGGTTTAGACCTGGTTTAGTCTTTATTTAGTCCTGGTTTAGACCTGGTTTAGACCTGGTTTAGTCTTTATTTAGTCCTAGTTTAGACCTGGTTTAGTCTTTATTTAGTCCTGGTTTAGTCCTGATTTGTGAATTGGTCAAAATCAGACATTTCCTTATGAAGATCACACTTCAGGCTGGATGTGGACTTAACCATTACACTTAAAGGTGAAGGTACACTTTCACTTTATTGTCCCCGTAGGGAAATTTGCAGTTTTCTGCTTTCCCAAAGATCAATAGGAATTTGGGAATTACACTTTTACGCAGTGATATCCCAGGGTTTTCTCTTTGATCTGGGATTTGTTGAGGTTTTGAAGATCCAAGTTCTGTCTGTGTGAGAATGATTCCCACATTCACAAGCTAGCACCCCACTGAGAGGATGTGAGGAACCAACGCCTCCAAAAGAGCGAAAGAGGAGACCAAAATCTGGGAAAAGTTACCCGGAAAGATGCATGAACCCCAAAGGGAACCGAGGGGGTCTGATTGACAAACCACTCATAAATTATCATAATGTTTATTGCACTGTTTTGAGTTCAGGAAACATTAGAAATCCAGAGCAAAACTTGGGAAAACATTTACATTTCCTGGGACAAAAAATGTAAATGTTTTCCAGGAATTCCCCATGTGATCTGACTGTTCAAATTCAAAGGCTGTGTCCGAATGTCCACACAATTCCTACAGGGGGCACTGTTTAGGGGTCACACCATTTTTAGTGGTGTCCGAATGTCCAGTTGGTGAAAAAGTAGTGCACTCAAAACTTCCCACAGTGCACCTTCACCGGTCAATATAGACCACAATGCATTGCGAGAGTTGGAAAAGCAGCAGTGGACAGAGACAGGTCTTTAACTGGACACAACACGACTGAATGAAGCAGATAGAAGCTCTGGCTTATCACACTGTTGATCCTGATTATGAATAAATCACTCTTAAATAAACTGTTGATGTATAAAGTTGCTAGCGTTACCTCAGCTCGAACTGTTAACAGAGCAATAATTTCCACATCTCAGACAAATTTCGCAGCGTTCTACCTTTGCACCTTCACCTGACAAAGTCTAAGCAGCAACGTTTAGTCATTTAGAATTTTTGAATGCAATGAAGTCATATTAGTTTTGCCCCATTAAAGATAAATCATAAAAGCAGCTCTAAAGGTCAATATTAGACTGTTGTGTAAAGCATTTTTATCCTCTGAGAACCAGGAAGTAATGGTGGTGCGCTGTTAGGATGCTAGTTGTCCGCTCTGGTCTTTGAAAGTTGTGAAAAGCACTTATAAATTCATCGCTGTGAATAATTTGGATGTTCTGAATGCATAAAGTAAGTGAGGAATAACTTTGGACCACTGCAAACAGTTTAAATGAATTAGTTTTTCACGTTTTTAAGACGGTAAAAATCTGATATAGTGCTTAATTATTGTTAAAGTGGCACAAAAAGATATGCACTCAAAAGAACTATGGCATTTTGTAATATGAATTAACAGATTAAAACAGGACTTAAATCTAACCAAGCCCAAAGGTACAGTTCATTGTTAGCTTGTCCTAGATACTCTTGTTGTAACGTGGCAGTAATTAAGGCCTTATTAATGGTAATTATATTGAAACAAGATACTCTCTCACATGCACATTCCACTCAGATAGATCAGGAGTCTAACCCGTAACCTCCTTACTGAGACAGGGACATCATTTTAAAGTGCTTTTGTAGTGATACTTTGCAGTGACATCATGCTGGGGGTGTTCTGCATGTTTCTCTATGGTGGAATGTTCAGTAGCAAACACTGTCAAAAAAGTTAAGATCGTTTGAAAACTCAAGAAAAAATACAAAATGGCCATGGTCCTGCTTAGGAGTTTGATTTTCAACAAAAAGGTGAGAGTGACTAACTGAAAAACTGTTGGCTAATGCTAGCTAACTTGTGACTGTAATGTTATTTGAGAGGGACTTGTTTAACAGCACAAATCAAGTCATCTGTTGAAGTTCTAGCTAAACCAGCTCTTTATGGTCAGATTGTAGTAAAAAAAAAAGCTCAGATCAAAGTCTACCAGAGCTTCAGACAGGGAGATGCCTACAGTTAGCATCACAACCCCAGGGAATGTTCATTACATCACCTGCAACGTATCGATATTTATGGAGAATTGTCGTGTGGGAGCATGACTGATGTAGGCTCATGGACTGAGCCTTGTACAGAATCTTACAGCTAACCGTCAGGAGGGTTCAAATAGGGCCTAGGAGAGATCACTAGATTACTCAAACATGCATGGACGACATCTAAAACTTCTTCAGGCATGTTTTTGATGAGGGAATATCGCTATAACATGGTTGCATAAGACCCCCTCTTTAAATACCGTACATAGCACTGAATCAAAACAAAAACACTACACACGAGTACAGCTACCTGCATCTGCTCCAGTATCAATCACGCCCTTTAAAAGATCATCTAAAAAAGAAAAAAAAACATTTTGAAACTGAGAAATTAGGAAATTCTTGACAAATCGAGCTGCTTTTGTGAGCTTGGCTGCGGTCCAGGTGATGCTATCGTAGCGAGACGCATGGTCCGAATTATCCCAAACTAGATTCAGATGTTTTTCGGCGCATCAAAAGACGTTGGCATTTGTAACGAGTCCTGAATAGACCCTGGGGCGGGATTGGCGCGGGACCCTAGAGGAAGACTTGGGTAATGCGGGGCGACAGGCGGGGGGTTAAAATAAGCATTAAATTGGAGCGTCTCTGGTTTCTGTCGTGTTATTCCCAGAGGTTTAGCTGACGTTTGGGTCTTAATAAAACATTTTGGAAGCCGAGATGGGAGCAAATTGTGGCTAGTCAAAACAACATGTTAGTACGGGAGCGGCCCCTGTGCTTATGTCATGACAGCAAGTCAAACGGAGGAAAGACTTAAAAAGATAAAAGATATGAGGAGGACAAAAGTTATGTTGAATAAACTATAATGAGTCAGGAATAGTTAGTCTACAGGATTATTATTAAAGGTTCACTGTTTAACTTTTCTAGTAGGGGGTCTGCTGCATGTTTGTCTCCATGGAGATGTTATTGCTTTACCTGTGATGTTGCGCAGTTCGGCATTAAACTCATCCGTCTTCCATTTTATTGCTGACATATACCTCGAAAACATGCATTCTAACTTTGAGCAGGATCACCTCTTTGCAGACCTGATCTGTAACTTAATGCCATACTGTGGGAAATTCCGGGAAAAGCAATAACATCTCCATGGAGACAGATGATGATGCATTATATATAGTGCCCGTTTTGCAGCGGTCCAGAGTTACTCCTCACTCACCTTATGCAATCTGAGCATCCTAATTATTCACCACGATGAGTTCATAAGAGCTTTTCACAACTTTTCAGACCAGTGCGAAGTTTTCAGTCTCAGTAAAGCTAACACCAACTAGCAAGCAAACGTGCACTTCCTGATTATCGGACAACAAAACACTTACACGCAGGCAGTACAAACAGCGGCCCTATATTACACAAAACTGATTCCTCTTATGAACTTTAAGCCATGTTATAATGTTGTTACCTCATCAAAAACATACCTGGAGTTGTGTTTTGTTTCATTCACACATGTTTGAGTAACTCTTTATGATTAGTCTGTCTACATCTCCAAAGCTCCAAATGCTCTGTTCCACCTTGTGATGTCATGAAGTGGTAGTTTTCAAGTTAACAGCTCCGTTTACCTTTTGTTCAGAAGAGATAGGAAATTCTAGGTTTGAAATTATCCAAATGATTCTAGTGAAGGTGTATGGAGTTTAAGAGCACTTCCTGTATTACCACATGACATCACAAGGTGGAACAGAGTGTTTTCTGTTTGAGAGAAGAGCTCAGCCTAAATCTGCAGGGTTTGTGTGTTAAACATGTGTGAATGAAACAAAACACAACTCCAGGTTTGTTTGTGATGAGGAAACATTCTAATACTCCGGCTAACATGGTTTGGGAATTGAACCAGGGACTTTCTTGTTGTGCGCTGAAAGTTGTAACCACTGTGCCACTGATGAGGATTCAAAACAGTCAAACTCAGTACAGATTTGACACTCCCGGTTCATACATGTCACGTCCAGATATCTGTGTAAAATGGATTTGGCCTTGTGACTAAATGACTTCAGATGCATCTTTCACACACACGTCCTTTAAACTTTTACAAGCACAGATATGATGAAAACTAAAATGTGGGGTTCACACGGCAACAGAACATTCTAGAATCTCTTTGGTTTCAACAGAGCTGGAGAAAGGTCCAAATTCTCAGGTGGACTTTGCTGTTTAAAGGGCCCATATTACATCATTTTCTGATCTATGTTATAATGTTGTTTCCTCGTCACAAACAGACCTGGAGTTGTGTTTTGTTTCAGTCACACACGTTTAACACACAAACCCTGCATATTTAGGCTGCGTTCCACCTTGTGATGTCATGTGGTAATACAGGAAGTGCTCCACTTATTTTTAAACTCCATACACCTTCACTAGAATCATTTGGATAATTTCCGCTCTGGAATTGCCAATCTTTACGGAATTGAAGGTAAAAGGAGCTGTTAACGTCAACATTTGTGGATCAGAAGTTTGGAGATTTCTAAAAAAAAACAAAAAACAAAAAAAAACAAAACACAAAAATGAATCTCCCATAGACCCCTTCCCTCTAGCTGAAATTAAACATGAATGTGATGCAAGAGGCCATAAAAGTTACGTAATGCGGCTTTAACCACACAAGATAAACAATTCTTGAGAAAGTTGAGGAATTCTGTTGCAATATTCTTGTGCCCATGAGCAAGACACTTCACTCTCCCTGCTCGTGTGTGTTGATATAATGTGTTCTGAATGGTAGTCACGTGTGTGTTAAGTATCGCGTGTCTGTAAATAGGCCTCTGTGGTTGCAAGTATAAAGTTGACATCTTGCTTTATAAAAGATAAAAACCCCAAATCATCTTTTGGAATAATTTTGGTTTCTGTGGGAGAAATTAAAGTGATTTTACAACAAACACAACGGCCCCGGCGGCTTCAGAGCTGGCCAAAGAACATGGTGTGGTTAGTTCTGATCCTTCTCTTGACCACAATCAAAACAAAACCAAATCAAAACCAAAACAAGACCAGACTAAAACTGTGTCTAAGTACAAACCAAAACAAGACCACATAGACTAGTACACGCCCATGGACCACTATGGAACCTACTGGACGACTGAGGGACTACACAGATATGGTAATTTAAAAGAAATTACCGTATTTTCCGAGTATAAGTACTACACAGATATGGTAATTTAAAAGAAATTACCGTATTTTCCGGAGTATAAGTCACACTGGAGTATAAGTCGCACCAGCCAAAAAATGCATAATAATGAAGAAAAGAACATATATTTCACATATAAATCGCATCTGAGTATAAGTCGCACCCCCGGCCAAACTATGAAAAAAAGTGCGACTTATAGTCTGGAAAATACGGTACTACCATTTAATGTAGAAAATCACATTCTATTGTCTAAAGAAAGAGGAAAGAGTATGGAGTCTATTCCTTAGTATCAAATTTGAAGTTTGAAATTTTAGTATTGTGACACAACTAAACAAGACCAGATCAAAACCAGGTCTAAGTCCAGACCAAAACCAAAAACAAGACCAGACCTAAACTAGACTTGAGACCAGACCAAAGTCCAGATCAAAACAAGGTCCAAGTCCAAGTTCCAGGAAACTGGAAGGTTTTATATTTTATGCACTGACCTCAAAACATTCCAGCTGAATTAACTATATTACAAAAATGATTTGTGCTCAACTTTAATCAAAAGCCACAAAAGCCTCCGTCCACGTGTACCAGGCCACACTGAGGTTCCCCCGATGGACTAAAGCAGACCACTTCTATACTCTCCCAGCACGAAGGACCTCCCCCAGGTCAGTACTACTCATTCCATAGGAGCCAATCAGGTTTTAACTTTAGCAGTATCTCAATCTACCTGCTTGATTATGAGGGCCTAAGTCCCTTTAACAAAAGAGTTGAAAATAAAACTACGAACAGTGAAATATTGAAACTAAAATACACAAAGACCCTGAAACAAAAAAGAAACTTAAACCAGATCTCCCCTCCACATGGTCCGGCCCGCGATCTCACCACCCCAAAGTTTAAAAATGGCCGACATTGGACACGCCCCCTCTTCTTCCGCACCATGTGGGGACTCAGGTAAGTAGTGAATGGATATATGTTTAACTGAATTTTATAACTGAAATGAATGGGTTTAACCAAATAAAATATCTTTAAGGTAACGTGTGCGTGTGTGGTATTTAACTGAAAGGTAGACTATAACTAAAGACCAAACAAAACAAACCCGGGAGAGTTGTGTCCAGCAGTTTAGTCAAATATGGAAAAATAATGAGAAATGAACAAATGTGTGAAGTTTAATGGAACAAAGGCCCACTTTGCCACACTCAAACATGTTAAAAACAGTATATTGTCAGAGTTGACCTGTATCAGATGTGTGCAACAGTAGCTCAGTTGGTAGAGTGTGTTTGTCTCCAAAAAGGTTGGTGGTTTGAATCCCACTCACAACATAACATAATTGGTAAAGCGCTCAAGATCTGCTGACCCACAGGTCAGCAGTGCGATTCCAGCTCCCACAGATGAATGCTGTTGTTGCGTCCTTGGGCCTGTGATTTATGCGGTGGCTAACCTCTCAGAACCTTTGTATGGTCATTAACGTTGTTGTACTAGGTCACAGTTTAAAACTAGTAGGTGAAGTGGGAATTACTGGTTTGAGCGGCGTTCCAGGGATTTTTTTTTTATGTTAGAGGTAAGAAAAATCCCAGTTACAAGTTGCCTGGAGCACACTAGTCCAGAGGCTGGGAAATCTGTCCAAGCAAGCCAAGCAAGTCCAAACAGAACCACAAATGGGGTCCTAGTCCAACCCATAGTCCTCAGGAAGTCCACCATTTCCATCAGTTCTTTATAGTAACTTTAGGACGTTAACACAAAATACTTTTCCTCTAAAAGTTTTTGTTTTATACATATTTGAAATCAGATTTGTAAATTGGCGGAAAAGTTACAATGGGCTGACAAAAATGTACCAAAGGACCACAGGTGTGAGTATTGTGATTATAGACTATTAACTTGATACTAAAAAAAAAAAAAAAAAAAAATCATAGAAATTAAAAATACATCACAAAATACACAAACTGACTTAGAGCAGATAACTCAAAGTAGTAATGGTAGTATTAGTACCAATATAGTAGTCGTAGTTGTTACAGTAGTAGTAATAGTGGTATGGTAGTAGTAATATTAGTAGTAGCAGTAGTAGTAGTGGTAGTAGTTGAAGTAATAGTGGAGTTATTGTCTGAATAAAGACCTGATGATGTCTTCCTATTGCTACAACTCAGAGTCGTAGTAGTGGTAGTATTAGTAGCAATATAGTAGTAGTAGAAGTAGTAGTAGTGTTTCAAGTAGTAGTAGAAGTTGTTACAGTAGTAGTAATAGTGGTATAGTAGTAGTAATATTAGTAGTGGCAGTATTTGAAGTAGTAGTAGTTGAAGTAGTAGTAGAATTATTGTCTGGATTAGGACCTGATGATGTCTTCCTATTGCTACAACTCAGAGGAATTCAAATTCCACTCCCAGAAAACAAATCTCCACAGACTGATTTTATAGAGACTTGGAGCGCGTGATGAAAGAGCTCAAAGGGCCCACGTTTCACCAAGGCCCAGAGAAAATATTTAAACTTTTTTTTTTCTCAAAGTGGGAAAAACTTCAGAAAAACTCAGCGGCTACAATGGGGTCCAATTTCAGGCTGTCCTCAGAAAGTTCACACTATTACCAAATCACTTCTGCTTTCAACATAGGTAAGACTGAAGAGGTGAGGCTAGATGTTTACTGTCTTAAAAATGTGAAAAAAACACAACCAGTTCATGTCAAACTTATTCCTCACTTTCCTTCCAATTCCTAGTATCCCAATAATTCACTATAATGAGTTTTTAAGCGTGAATACCATCGTCCAGAAACCAGAGTGGAGTCTTTCCATCGCGATAATGCTAACAATTACTAGCATGCTAACAGCACACCAGCCTTACTTCCTGGTTCTCGGGGGATGAAAACGATTCATAATTAGATGCAGACAGTACACAGCGTTCTCATTTTGAGGCTGTTTTCATATATCTGTACTGTAGTTTTACTTTATAATATGAAAGAAATCAGGTATAGTCCTATTATGTTGTATTAATGCTTTGCTCAGTAGCACAACAAAAGTCTTTTAAAAGAACTGCAAGTAAGTACAGAGCAGTGGGCGGGGATAGGAGGTAGATGACAGACATTTTCGGAGTAGTCAAACCTCACCTGCAGGATTACTCAGACAAGCATGAAGCATGGTATTTGTGTTGTCAAATGTAGTAATTAAGTAGTAAAAGTAGTTGTAATGGTAGTAGCAGTGGTGGTGTTGTTTGTACTCACCTCTGGACTGTAGCTGCATGGCTGAAGTGGTTGTTGGTAGTTGTGTCGTTGGGCAAGGCGAAGGGTCACAGGTGTTTGAAAACTCTTTGAGTTGCTGAGTCTCTGTCAGAAAATCTTTGACGTAATCGAAGTATCGCCCTGTGGCCCATTGCTCCTCTCTGTAGTGACACTGGAAGTCCATCATGATGGGTTCCTGTCCAGAGGAGAACAAGCAAAGGGTTGGAGAAAGTGCTTCTCAGAGGAGAACAAGCAAAGGCTTAGAAAGTGAGCAGTATTCAGTGTCTGAAAGCGGGTGAAACAACCCAAAACGATTTGTAAAAATTCCCCAGCTACTGTAATCCTGACAAAGACTAGCTCCCCCTGTTGACAGGTTGACTGAGAGATGGGTAAGAAACGTAACTTTAAAGTTCATACGACAGGTTTCCATGTTTTTCCAAATTCTGATTCTGGTGGGATAGTACCTGTGACAAATACTTAATCATAGTTTTGTATTAGTTGCAGAAAACAAAAGGAAAACCTCTATCTCATCAATGCACAGAATTCCATTTGAAAATGCAGGGACAATTTACGAGCAAAAAAGACACTTTTCTAATAGTTTAAACATTTAAGAAAATAAAGGTGTTTGATATTTAGCTCTGTGCATGACGGCAGAAGGAGGGTGGGCGAAGCTGTTCCCGCTCTAATGTAAAGTTTATGAGGTTTTTGCCGAGTGGACCTAAAATCAGTAAATCCAAACAGATCAGACAGTGAACAGCTGCAGGTGGATGTCACTGACCACACGTTAAACACTTTACTCTTCTGGACTCTTCTGCTTTTACAAAGGTATGTCTTTGTGTGTTATGGCTAATGCTAATGCTAACTTTTACTGAAATGTTAAATGTAGCATAACAAATACATTTTAGTCGTTGTTAAGACGACCCAATTATTTTTAGGTGTAGATTATTTCAGTCAGTGCCGTTATTTAAAAATTTATTAGGCTTCAAAATTAGCACCAACACAAGACGTATCTTTGTGTGTCATGTCCACGTTTAGCGTGACTCCACAAAGCCCTCATAGACATATTACAGAGAAAATGGCTTCACTGACGTCGATCATTATTGTGTAATTTAATTGTATCCCTTGTTTACAGTATGGTTGCTAGGTAACAGTGATGCACTTTTAGACCCACAGAGTAAGTGAAGGTGTCAGGTTCGGATCTGGCACAGCTCTGAGTCTCAGTTACACTATGATCAACTGCCGAGGTATTTACTCACAACACAAACTATTACACTGCGTTAACCTCGGCTTAGCTTGTTCCAGTCAGCAGCCAGGGATTTAGTACCGCCCTGTAAATATCTGTAGTAGTAGTAGTAGTAATAATAAAGTAGCGCTCAGTGGTTAGATGTTATCTGTCTCATGTACTGCCCCTATAGTACTGGTAGTAGTCAGGGGAGTTGACAAGGGGGGACAAAGGGGTCTGTTGTCCCGGGCCCCAGGGGCTTAGGGACCCGAAATTTTACCCTCCTCCTATTAATTTATATTAGAGGGGGGCCCATGTGAGGTTTCTTGCCCTGGGCCCCCAAATTTCTGTTGACGGGCCTGGTAGTAACAGCCATTTTTATAAAGTGCTCTTCCACATTCAAGGCTTTACATCAAGGAACCACTCACACATTCACACACACATTCAAACACCAGTGTATGAAGACACTGGGGGCGAGGTGGTTAGATGTTATCAGTGTGTCTCATATTTTAGTAGTAGTAGTAGTAGAATTAGCAGTAGAAGGGGTAGCAGTAGTAGTGGTAAAGTTGCATTGCTGTTAGATGTAGCAGTAGCAGTAGTTGTATTAGCAGTAGTAGTACTAGTAAAAGAAGTAGTAATAGCAGCAAAGTTGCATTGCTGTTACATGTTATCAGTGTGTCATATATCATAGTATTATCAGTAGTAGTGATAGTAGCAGTAACAGTGACAGTCGTAGTAGTAGTGACAGTAGTATTAGTATCATTGTTGTGTAGATGTTATCAGTGGGTCTCGTGTACCACCCTGTGTAATCTGACCCTTTTGTTCATGGTGAATCCTGAACAGAAGCAGATGAAGTTACATCTGAACGTGCTCTAGGACTCCCCGCTCCACGTCTGGTCCAGCCCGGGTCTAAGCCTGGTCTGAACCTGCTCTGAACTTGGTCTGGGCCTGATCTGAACCTGGTCTGAACCTGGTCTATCCCTATCTATCCCTAGTCCCTCATTGGTATTGGTATCAAATCAATGTCACAATACTTGCCGTAGTATTACTTGGCCATACACTGGGATCACAAAATTGTGACTAAACCCAGACTAAACCCAGACTAAACCCAGACTAAACCCAGACTAAAACAGGACCAAACCAGGACTACACGAGGACTAAACCAGGATTAGATCAGGATCAAAAATAGCTTATCAAATGAAAAGTCTCTTCAAAACATTAAAGGTCCCATTTGACGTAAAAAGGATTTTTGTGAGCTTTAAGCTATGTTATAATGTTGTTACCTCCTCAAAAACAGACCTCGAGCTATGTTCTGTTTTATTCACACATGTTTGAGTAATCTGTTATTAAGTCTGTCTACATCCCCAAAGCTCAAAATGCACCGTTCCACCTTGTGATGTCATGTAACGGTAGTTTTCAAGTTAATTCTAGTGAAGGTGTATTGAGTTTAAAAACACAGTGGAGCACCTCTTGTATTACCACATGACATCACAAGGTAGACCGCAGTGTTTTCCGTTTGAGAGAAGAACTCGGCATAAATGTGCAGGGTTTTTGTATTAAACGTGTGAATGAAACAAAACACAACTCCAGGTCTGTTTGTGACGAAGAAATAACATTATAACATATGTGCCCTTTAAATAGTTAAAGGCAGGGCGAGTCTAACCAGTTTTGTGTTTTGACATTTTTGCGGCTTAGAAGTATATTGTAAATTAAACAATGTAAACAAGCTAATTAGCTACCATTAAGATAATTAACTCCTGAGCTTTTAAACCTGTAATAGTCTTTGTGTGTTTCGCCTATCAATCAAAAGTTTGGATACACCTCATTTCTTTATGTTTACTGCTACATTTTATATACACACAGGAGACATCAGATATATGAAGCAAGATATATGGAATTATGTAGCAAAGAAAAAAAATGAAATAATAAAATAATAGTGAAATAACTCAACAAAATATATATATATTTAAATATTTTATGATCAAATCCTCAGAGTCTCCGCCCTTTGCTTTGTCGACAGCTCAAACTCTTGCCCTTCTCTCAATGAGTTTCATAATGAGTCTCCTGAAATTGTTTACGACATAAGTGTCATTTCATAGTTTTGATGCCTTCAGTGAGAATCTGCAATGTAAATAATCATAATTTGACTGATGGTGGTATCTATGTGTCTCTCGGCTGGCCTGGGAACGCCTTGGGGTCCCACCAGAGGAGCTGGAGAACGTGTCTGGGGTGGGGGAAGTCTGGGAGTCCCTGCTTAGACTGCTACCCCCGCGACCTGGCCCCGGATAAGCGGAAGAAAATGGATGGATGGATGGATGGTGTAAATTCAACCCATTATTGTAAGAAAAGTTGCAAGAAAATCATCAACTAGACAAAAACATGTTCCACTTTTTGAATTCTTTGTTACTATGGACACGCCTGGATAACGGACAGGTTACATCACTGCTGGTCTGTGGGGTCTGCGGCTGCTCCTCGTATGGTCCACAGAGCACTCAGTGAATAATAAATGAGTCATGTTTAACACAATGGAGAGGACAGCTGTGGATCAGGGCTGTGGAGGGCGAGGTCTGTGTAATGTTACACTCTACATGCACAATGATAAAGACATGAAGAGGCCACAAGTGGATGACATGTTCTACCACGGTCTAGTGTTAGTCCTGCTTTAGTCCTGCTTT
>KN468830.1:0-14262 GCA_000787095.1 Periophthalmodon schlosseri | reverse complement strand
GCTATTTCATATTATGTTAAAAAGGGGTGTTACCCTTCTATGGGGTATTAACTGCTAACGTAACATATTTAGATCACCATGTTACCTTTTATTGTTTTGAAAATGGTATATTCGTCGAAAACAACGTATCAGCTTGTTTAATAGATTTCACTTTTTTTGACCCTCTGAGTCCCCTCTCCCTGCTAAGTCACTCCCCCTTCTGAGCGCTATCACAACACAATCAACGTGCATTTCTAATGAAACTACTGCACATCTGATTTGTGAAGTTGTATATTTATGGAAAAATTGCCATGCAGGAACATGGGTTACGTAGGCTTGTGGCTGAGCTTTGGATGAGATCATACAGATAACCGTAAGAAGGGTTCGAACAGGGCCCAGAAGAGATCGCTAGATTACTCAAACATGCATGGATGACATCTAAAACCTCTTCAGGTATGTTTTTGATGATGGGACGTTATAACATAATAGAAAGCTCCAAAAAAAGTCAATTTTAACTTAAATCCACACATTAGCACATTAGCATTAGTTAGCTTGTCACAGTATCAGAAAACTAAAAACAAGCTGCATACATTTGATTTGGTAGCAACACAGCTAGTAACAAAAAGGCACAATAAACTACAGTTAAATGTGTATGATGTATGGGCACTGTGTCCATGTTAAGACTGTGGTCCAAATTCTGTGCTGCCAATCGATTAGTCAGCAGAAAAGGGGGCGTGGCTAAAGCTCTTTATGTATCTGACCCAAACTACACCTGCACCGGTAAATATATTTCATACATTTATAGTATTTTTAGAAAAGTACTGGGAAACAACGTATTTAATATAAAGACAGATTCAACTTGTGAATCGTGAGTTTAATCTGCCTTTTTACATAATTTATAAATAACATAAATTACCAGATTTTCATCTAATTTAGCCACTAAACGACTACAAGACTTACAGCCCTAGGCCATGTTTTAAATCTTATGACTGTGAGAGCTGAGGGCAAATTGAGAAGGTTGTTTTGAATTCCGAGGATCTAGAAGAGGCACATGCTCTGACAGTAGTGTGTGCATAGGCTTCTTGTGTTAGCAGCTCGACGTTTTAATCCATTGACCTTGATGTCAGTCACAATATTGTAATTGGACCTTTATCTGATGAAAGGTGTATGCAGCTTTTTGAAAACTTCCATTTCTCTATACTGTGTTTTTTTTCTACAATGACAAATGCAATGCCTATATGTCAAGAAACCTGATATTGCAACATGTTACAGTCTCTTTTTCCTTGCAATTATTACTTAAGACTTAAGATTTTCAAGACGTAATTTATTCAAGAGGTTTGGTTTAGGTATGACTTTCAAAAATGTTGCAATTACAACATTTTCATTGGAATATTTTAAAATAAAATATATTTTATTTTAATATATCCAAGATGATATATCCCTAAAATACCTAAACATACATGGATGACATCTAAAATCTCTTCAGGCATGTTTTTGTTGAGGCAACAATGTTATATTATGGTAGAAAGCTCCAAAAAGTCAATTTTGCATAGTACTCCCTCTTTAACTCAGGTGACGTCATAACATAACATACAGTAGGACAAGGTTGATCTTCACGTTTCAATACTGTCAATACAATTCAAAAAGTTCCGTGTTTATTCCAGGAATGTCATAATAGCCGTCCCCGAACAGAGGGTTATCTATGAGGGCCAGATTCACGGTTTGAAATGACAGAGAAATCAATTCTCATCGGCAATCTCTGCGTGTCAGTGTGAAATGAGAGAACAAACAGAGCTTAGGTCAGCCAATCAAGTGGACGATGATGAAATTATGTGTAACGGCAAAAAACAGCCAATCAATTAGGTGGTCTTTCATTGATGTCATATACAGATGACTTTATGCTTCTGCTGATTAGATGAAGTGTCGTAGTTTTATAGTTTTATTTGAGTATATTGATACTGCAGTGACATCACGCTGGGAGTGTACTTCATGTATTTTTATGGCAGAATGTTCAGCATTACAAACACATTAGAAAACACTCGTAAAAAGTTTTAAGACAATCTGGAAACGCAAGAAAAAATACACCGCAGATTTAAACGCATTTTCAGGAGCCTGTGATCAGTACGAGTGTTTATGGTTCTGTTTAGGTGTTTGAATCTTGTTGTAGTTCCAACTAAGTCAGCTCTTTTTGGTCAGATTGTGTTACTATAAAGCTCAAATTAAAGTCTAAAACAGAGCATGCCTACAGTTATCATCGCACTCCTGGGCAACGTTGATGACATCAGCTGCGAAGTATCAATATAAAGTGTACATTACAAAGACAGTATAACAACAAAACCAATACTAGATACATGCATTGTGGGTGCATAGTTACAATTTCAAAGTGCCTGGTCCGGTCTTGAACCTGCGGCCCTCGGTCTCACAGGTGTATCCACTACACTACTGCTTTAACCAAAAATCCTAAATTGTTGGCACGTGAACATTGTGGAAAAATTATAGCTAAAAATATTAAAGAGTAAATAGGAGTTAAGAAATACATACTGACTGCTTCTCTAAATACTTGTTTTTGTTTGTCCTGTCTTTGTTTTATGTTATTGTAAAGTGTCTTTGAGTTACAGTGAAAAGCACTGTATAAAACTGATGTATATTTTTATCACGCTACATTATAAGTTGAAGTAGGTGGCACCATCTACTGGTTATTTGTATATACTGCAGAATAAGGTATCCAGTAAAGGGAGCTATAAGTTATAGAAGTTAATGGTAATATGTTCAGCTTTGTTTTTTTTTTTTTTTTTTTTTTTAATTAAAAGTTAAAAAAAAAAAAAAAGTAAGACTTACAAATGTGAAAAGTAATAAAAGTCCTGTAATTTTGCATGCTGTGACCATAAATTGTATATGACTGGAGTAGGCGTAAATTCTTTCAAGACATTTATATATGGGTTCAAAATAAATGCTTTGGAAAAAGTTATAGAGCCTTGATTTTATAACACCTTGCACCTTTACTCAGCAGGTTTTCTCTGCATGTGACCCATTTACAAAGTACAGGTAAGTGACATGCTAGCAAGTGAATCATAACGTATTGGATAATTGGAGTGTTGATGGGGACTTTCGACCGAAGAGCAGGTTCATATAATATTTGTGATGCTCTTGATCCTTATCCCAGATCCATTAGGTGAGTCATTCTCCAGCTCCTGCTCAAAATGAAGTCACACAGCCCATAGGCACATTCTTTCCTTTTCTGAATGTTCTTCTTGACACTTTTCTGCAGTTTACAGCTGAATGTGAGGGGCATGCACGTTCAAGCCTTTTTATTAGATTAGAGTTTGGTCTGAAACGTGTAAAGTTTAGGGTACCACTTTATAATAACTAACCCTATTTAAAATATGATATAAGTCAGCCTTAATAAAGCATGAACAAAGCAAACAAATGCTTTACTAAGATATGATTCAGGCTTTGTAACTCTTTGAATAAGGTGTTAGGAGTTAAAGTAGCTACTAAGACTGAATCATTCTTAATAAACTATTTGTGTAAAGTATTTGATAAATGGCTTTTAAAGGGGCTCTACTGTGCTATTTTCTGATCTATGTTATAATGTTGTTTCCTCATCAAAAACATACCCAGTGTTGTGTTTTATTTCATTCACACATGTTTAACACAAACCCTGCATATTTAGGCTGAGTTCTTCTCTCAAACGGAAAACACTGTTGCACCTCGTGATGTCATGCGGTAATATAGGAAGTGCTCCACTGTGTTTTTAAACACCATATACCGTCACTAGAATCTTTTAGATGATTTCAGCCCTGGATTCGCTAATCTCTATTTAAAAAAAGGTAAAAGGTAGCAGTTAACTTGAAAACTACTGCTTCATGACATCACAAGGTGGAACAGAGCTTTTTGAGCTTTGGAGATGTAGACAGACTAATAATAAAGGATTACTCATGTGTGAATGAAACAAAACAAAACTCCCGGTATGTTTTTGAAGTGGTAACAGTATTATAACATGACTTAAAGTTCACAAGAGTCAATTCTGAGTAATAAATTTGCTGTAGATACTACAGTAAGTTACTGGCAGCTGGATGCCAGTAACTTACCGTAGTGTAGTGATACTGCAGACCCACTCACCCAGTAATATATTACTGTAAAGTCAGTCTACAGTACATTGAATGATACTGTACATTGAACATACAATACTGTAATCCATTTGTACAATAACTTGCTGTAGTGTAGTCATGCAATAGTGATTCTGTAGATGGACTTACTGTACTACTACTGTACTTGGAACATACAGTATCACTACTGTAATAATTACAGTAAGTTACTGTAGTGTTTTTTGGTTTTGTTTTTTTTTTTAACAATTTCCTTTTTACAACAAAGACCAAAGAATACTATTGAACAAACAATCCAATTCAATCTATTTTTTTTCTTTTAGGTGCATGTGGGTCTGCAATTTCAGTCAACGTATTAATGAAAACATTTTAGGCCATACCAGGGTCAGGGAATAGTGATGTTAGTCTGATATCACTGTAATACAGGTCAGAGATGAAGGGCTGCCCATTGAAATGTTTATATGATGTTCTCACCTTTACACACAGATGTGTCTTTTTAACTTTTGTAATTCGGATAAACCCAACTGGACGGTGGTCGCTAAAATCCAGTGGAAAAACACCATTTGCCTTATAATTATGGGTTTGTCTGTTGAGATTACATCAATTTGTAGGGTCAGGTCTAGTCTGAATAGAAATTAGTTGTGTGAGATTCAGGCCATTGCATAGGTTTTGGACTCCTTCCCCAGACAGTTCATATTTATGTCACCTGTTATTAGGACCTTGCAATTGTCCCTTTTAGAAAGCATCATGACCATATCATTAAGAGCATTTTTAGGTGCTGAAGGGACACGATAAATACCAGAAATAGCCCATTTTTATCACAATCATTTACACAGATAACAGAGACAAATATTCAAAACATTTAGGCTTTGAGCCGGAGAATCGAAGATCCACATTCAGGTGATCTTTGACATAAATGACAACACCCCCTCCTTTAGACTGCCTGTCACAATGAACTTTGTAATTTTCAATACTGATTTCTTTATCACTTATTTATTTGATAGCCAGTTTTCAGAAAATACAAATATATCTGGGTCTGTTTGATTTGCTCAGACTTTAATGTAATCTAATGTAAATGTGATACTACATACATTCATAAAATTCCCAGTCCCTTCCTTGTCTTGAAGTGTTGCATATCAATTGGACCTAACTCTTTAGGGATACTAAGCCTATTTGAGTTGGACCGGGATCGATTTGATGCCTGGGAATTAGGTTTGTTAGTAATATTGATATCAAGTTATACAACCTCTGATAATTTCACTGCACCAATCATGTGCACTATGGATCTGTCCGCACGATTGGAGAATGTGTCTGTGAGCAGGGTGTTCATGAGTCACACCTGAGCTCCAGGGTGGCACTCGGTTTCAGCCCGTGGGATGGCTACATGTCGTACCATAGACAAACCGATGAGGAGCCGGGGGCAGGTCTTATTCTGTGAAAGACGCCGTTTCCTTACCAACTGAGGCTGAGCTGACTGATGATTAATCACACGTAGCGGCGGGGACTTCTTGCCCTCTTTTCCACATTTTGTAGACAAGAGAATTACTCAGATTTTGCTGTCATAATGCAGTTGGGTGTCGCTGTGATGTCCCGATAGGATCTAAGAAGGGATGCTAACTCCTCGTGACTTGATAGACATGTTCAGGTCAAGAATGTTAAATCTATTTGACAGCTCCAGTGGCTGCCTCTGATTAGGACTTGCATGATGATGTGAACGCTTTCCCTTTTTTTACTATTTGTAACGAGGGACCATTTGTGTGGAGTAGAAGAAGTTGGACCCTTCGGTTTAGCTGCACCATGACGACCCCATGTATCATGTCGAACACGGGCAGAGGTTGGTTGACTGCATCCCGCACCAGCAGGAGTTTACACCGGGAACAGCTACAGTGGCATCTAATTCAGTCATCATGATGAGAGACATGGACTTTTCCCACTATCACTATCAAGTCTGAAATACCATTTTCTAATAATATGGGGGGCAGGGGATTATTGCAGCATTTTTTAAACTCATAATTGAATTGGATAATTCTATCTTGAGTCATACAACTGTGAAATTGTTGTCACGCTGTGCCACATACAATGATCAGCGGCCCCATGACTAATACACTGTTTGTGGGCAAGAGAAAAATTGCAGTGGAAATTGGACTTCAGTGGACTTCAGACATTCTTCACTGTAGCCTCTGTGAACTGAAAACCTTGATAATAATTGGCAATTTCAAAATATATACTTGTATTGTTAGCTGTATAAAAAGCAATTCAGGATGTTGAAATGACAGCTGTAAGTTTGTAAGTTATTGTAAATTATTTGCTTTAAAGGCCCATATTAAGCATTTTTAAAACTCTGTTATAATGTTCTTTCCCAACAAAAACATACCTGGAGTTTTGTTTCATTCACACATGATAAATTCTGCATATTTAATTATTTAGCATTATTGAGTTCTTCTCTCAAACAGGAAACACTCTGTTCCACCTTGTGATGTCATGTGGTAATACAGGAAGCACTCCACTGTGTTATCAAAATCCTTTTTAAACAACTTCCTACATGGGCGACAATATCTCAGTTGGTGTGTTGGTGAGTGTTTGTCCACTGATCCGAAGACGGGCGGTTTGAATCCCGGTTCGAATCCCGCTCTCGACGTAAACATCATTGGTAGAGCATCAGATCCACTGACCCACAGGTTGGTGACACTTAACCCGCTATATAAAAATGTGACCATTTACCATGGCCATTTACACCTTCATTAGAAACAAAGATAATTTTAGTCCTGGAATTTCCAATCTCTACTAATCAAAAAATAAAAGGTTAGCTTGAAAACTAGCGCTTTGTAAGGAGAAAGAGAGCATTTTGAGCTTTGGAGATGTAGACAGACTAATAATAATGCAAGATTACTCAAACATTGAGAATGAAACAAAAAAACGTAACAACACTCTAATATGGCTTAAAGCTCGCAAGAGTCAGTTTGGTGTAATATAGGACCTTAATCTTTCCTTTTAAAGCTAATTTAGAGACGTAAAAATCCAATTGGTTGACTTCACAGTTAGTATAGATTTAGAGCTATTGATTTTCAAGAACCGCACTGAGATTGGACACAGTTCGCAATGTCAGCAACTTTTATTGTTCTCTGGAAAAAGATAAAATAAAATCCACAATGAAGAGTGAAGATTGGGGCTTAGTGCACAGATTTGGAAATGTCTGTAAGTTGTAGCTGTGAAGGCAGCAATATGCTCTGAATGACAACAGCAGCAGCAGCGTGATCAGCTCCTCTTATTGTTGCCTTCTATTGTTCAAGGTGAAACACAACCAGACTGATTTCTGACACTCAAAGCCAGGGCCATTATTATAAGAGCAATGTCAATATATCATGTTTTATTTTTCTAAATGCATTCATCATCATCAGTTGTTTTGACTTAGTATTAGTTTGAAATTGTATTAATATCATTGCACAGTTTAAATGAATTTGAACTTAACTTTTTTTTTCCAAATCTATAATTTTGTTTCAATGCTTTACAAACTTTTTGGAATTTACAAAAGTGTTGTTGTCAGTGGTTGAGTGCAAACACCTGAATGTGAATAGCAGGTGGTGCAAGAACTTGTGGATCTTTTTTAGCATATTTGCATTTTACCAAGCTTGTTTTTGTTTTAAAATCGTTTTTAAATCTATACACTCAATTAAACACTCACACTCTTGAAGAAAATTTGAATGTTTCTCATTATTTATTCAGAATGCTAGTCAGATATGTCAAAAGGCAAAGAAAACAAAAGCAGCACTTTGGACTATTGTCTGCATCTAATTGTAAAATATTTTATTGACCGCAAACTCAGAAGAAAGGGTCTAATACGTCCCTGTATTATGTTTTGAAATGAGATGCTAAAGCTCTTCAAGTCAAAAAAAATGGATGTGAATAGTAGGTGCCAAAGGGTTAGTTTGAGCTATAGGAAAACAGTGAGTTAGGTTAAAATACCTTCTTTCACCTTCTGAAAATCAGGTACTCCAGCTAGAATTCAGGATAATTGCAGTTCCTGGTTTAGACCTTGAACCCGGTTTGTCCCGGTTGCCTCTTACTGCTCTTGTGAGTCTATTAAAGAGGGGATGTTATGCCACATTGACTTTTGGAGCGTTCTACCATGTTATAACATTGTTTCCTCATCAAGAACATGCCTGAAGAGGTTTTTATATGCCACCCATGTTCGAGTAATCTAGCGACGTATCCCGAGCCTTATTTAAACCCTCTGTATGGTTAGCAGTACGATTCTGTCCAATGCTCAGCCCACGAGCCTATTTCCCATAAATATACAAAACCATGATGCAAAACAATACACTAGAACTTCACAAACCTGATGCGATGCCATTTGTAATGTGACAGCGCTCTGAAGGGGGGGTGACTTAGCACAGAGAGCAAAGAGAGGGGGGATTTTCAAAACAATAAAACTTTCAATGCTTATATTGTGTGTTTTACAATGTACATTAAAGGCTGCAGCTCCACCATATGCAGAGATGTTTTATGAATCTGTTGCAAATAATGACTATCACGCTACTTCCTCTGGCAGTAACGCGATAAAACCTTCCTCTGCCTAATTCCTTTCTCCTCTCTGTCTCCATGAGAATGAATAGGGATCAGTCCAGAGCATCAATTATTTAAAGTCAATTACTCAGCTGTTTTTTCTATGGGACACAGCGGAGCACGACTCTTGCCTGCCCATGCGGTATTATTAGGATTTTGTCACGCCAGAGATCGGCTGCGTCAGCTGTCTAAAGAAAAACAGAGAGGATTTCCACACTTTATCAAAACATCGGATGTGGTGTCCATTTATTTCCTTGAATTTTCCAAGCAGCTCTTGTTTTCCAGTTGCAAATGAATCAACATGACACGCAGAATTACTTTGTATCCGTAAAGTAGTCACTGGATTAATGGCCCATGCCACGAGAAAACCAAACCTCCACTTTGGTAATAAAAACATGTTTGTACGAAGTTGTTTATCCTAATGAAAAAGTGAAGTGCACTGTTTGGTATTCAGTCCACAAAGAGCATCTGGAGATAGAATATTATCAAAAATCTCAGTTCTGAATTTCCACGCCTTGAGGTGGGGGGTTTATTTTTAGCATGACATCTGTTCTGCTTTGTCAGAGTCCTGAGTTTTATTATTTTGACTTTGGTATTGGAAAGATTGACTGACATGTTGCTTCAGGCATACCACCATTTGATCCTTGATGATGGTGTTCTACAGGGGTCAATCTTAGGTCTTATCTTTTCTATAAAAAAGGCACTGACCTCACGTAAACTTAAACAGGGGACATTATGCAAAATCAACTTTTTGGGGGCTTTCTATTATGTTATAATGTTGTTCCTTCATCAAAAACATGTCTGAAGAGGTTTTAGATTTCATTCATGCATGTTTGAGTAATTTTGCGATCTCCCTTCCGGCCTTATTCGAACCACACATTTGTTCATTTACAAAATACAGGCATGATCTATGACAAACGGTCTGAGAACTGGACAGCAGTCATTTATATTTATTACAGTGAATTTATAGATGTGCTTAACAGCACATCTATAAAAATGTAGGAGGGAGTAGGTCCATTGTAGTACATCAGCATGGCACATGTAGTCATTGTTCATGCACTATTTTTATCACACGTTGTATAACACTGTTATGATCATGTCTCACAGCCTTAATGGAAAACACTGACATAAATATATGCATATGCTTTTTAGAGTGGCAACAATATGCCTCTCTCACAATGTTTCTGCTTGATCAGAAAATGTGCAGAGTGAGCACAGACGCCGAATGGTGTAAGGTCAGATCTGCTCACATTTACCATGATATTGATATGAAGGACATCTTACACTCTGGAATACTTTATATATCCCAGGAGACTATTTTAATTACTAGAATATAAAACTGTGTAAACCTTTTGGTGACTAGTGTACTTAAAGCAGTAATTTTACTTAAATGGCCTGTAGCCAATTACTTCCCATGCATGTGAGCAAAAGTTGTCTTGCCCCAGTACAAATTTATTGTATAAGCAACTTTTGTCCGCTGAGTATTATCTGCATCTAATTATAAAGAATTATATTAATAATAATAAGTGCATGCTAGTTGTTGTTAGCATTACCGTCACAGCAAAATTCCATCTCTCATCTCTGAGAGTTGTGAAAAGCACTTATAAACTACTTTCAGTTTAAAAGAAACTTGTTCTATTTTTCATGATTTCAAAATCAGGTACTATGCTTTTTGAGCAAAGTAATGACAATGGCTCAGATGACCCTGTGCCCACCTCGTTGCCAGTTTGAATCCTGTTCTATAGCTAGTTCATACAGTCACAGCCAGCCTCAGGGCAGGCTGTAGTAACTTGCCATCAACAGCGGAGTTTGAATAAATAATGTGGCCTAATTATTCTTAACACATTACCATTCCCACACCATTCATTCTAAATCACATCCACAACCTATGAAAGTTCAGTGAGTGAGCTGCTAGCTTGACCAGAACATCTGAGTCAGCAACCATCTGCACTGCCATCGGTCACGATTGAATCTCTAATCACATCGCCAAACCAGTGCAGCCAATATTTTACCACTAGCTCCTTCTGTTTAGCTGCCTGGCAGCCAACACCACACACTTTGACAATACTTTTTTAAGTGTGGGTCTGGAATCACATCCTGTCTCCTTGATGTCCTATGGGTGGTACTGACAGGTGGATTAGCCAATCAGAGAACGCACAGACCATTTGTGTCAAAGGTAAAACACTAAAATCATATGTATCTGAGGTAAAAGAAGTTACAGATTTTATTCTGAATCATACAAGCATATTCAGAGGAGATGTCTTCTGCAGTCGAGACTAGCGATGCACTGATCTGATCCTGGTATTGGATATCGATGCTGATACCTAGAATTTTGCTGATTGGATATTTGCTTCCAAATCTTGGTCCCGACAATATCCTGGTTGGGCCAAAAAATGTATGTAATAAGACTATTTACTGGTCATAATTGGCCCAGGAAGTCTCACAATGATTGAACTTCTATTGCACAGAGCTGTTCAGTCGTTACTTGTGGGATAAATAATAGCTGCATAACACTTTTGAATCGTTTGTCTTATTTTATTTTTATTTTATGAAAATAAATGCTGTTATCAGTCTCTGCACTGATATCGGTTTGTACTGGGTATCATTAGATACTTAAAGATCGAACTCGGTATTGGAACTGAAAAAGCTGCACTGGTGCAAGCCTATTTGAGACACACGCTACCAAGGACCAGCTGTGACTGGACCGTCCAAAGTAAGAAGACGATTGTTTGTCACGCTTTATGGTCTGATTCCAGACCCTTCTGCATTCAAACAGAATGTAGGAGGGACTGGCTGGTCAGGCAATCTGTGTAGTATAGGGTTCATTTCAGGGACCAAGCCTTGTACTGTCCGGGCCGTAGCCTAACACACAGGGTATAGCAGTAAACAAAAGTCTAATTTGAAGAGGCATCCTGGTGAATAGAGCTCTCCACTGACCGACACCTCCTCTGAAAGCCATGACATTTTATCTGGCAAAATTTTCTCCAGCTTAGCGTAGCCACACACACGGTGGCCCACACACACATACACACACGAGTTCTCTGGCTTTAGCAGAGCACAATGGACTGACACAACATGTTAGCTGTGAGGCACTGCTGTTTGAAAAGATAGTCAAGTTTGTGTTATGTTTACTTTTCCTTTAGTAAAGAAGGAATTTCAATAGAGCAGACAAAAATTGACCAATTGTGTGGCTGCACAGATAACACTGTCTTGACAAAGGCCACTTGGGTGTGAACACAAGTGATGTAGAAAAGGTATTTTGGTGTATTCTTATTTATATAACCTAATATTATACTGCACTGCTTAAAATTCATCACAGCAGTAAATTGTAGGATTTCCTCAGCTAACCTGTTTTCAGGAAATACAGCAAATCATTTACATACATCATTAAAACAAAATAAAAAATCTTCCAGTCACCTGTTGTGTCATCTAGATCAATGGTCCCCAGCCTTTTTCTCATTATTTTTTTTCAGGGGGAAAATAACGTAAAATGCATTCCTTTGCTCATGCTTTCTGTTTATCAGGTCAATTGGCTCTATACACATGAAACACAAGAACGTAGCCCCAGACTATGAAACAAAAAAAAACAACAAACTTGCACACCTGCTGCACACTAGAGGAATTTTAAAATCTTCCACGATTTTATGATGTGACATAAAGCGTGAAGACCACAGACACAAGGATATTTTGCAACAATTATTTGTCTCACACTCACACGAACGACAGCAACATCACATACTTGCCAATTTCAGGAAGGATTTATGGAGGACTATGAAAGTGTCACATGATCGAATGAAGTGCTCTAATGAAAACAAATAAACTACGATATGAGGGGGCTGCATGTATGTGCTCTTCTTATTCACAGCCAAAAATGAACCAAAAAGAAAGACGTGTCAATTAAAATCCTGTTTATAATGGCCCCCAGAAGTGGTTTATCCACTCCACTATTTCTACAGTTTAAGAGTTGTCATATAAGACCCGGGTGCCAAGTACAGTCTGTCTGCTCTGATTGGCTGTTGTAAAGTGAAACACAAGCGGCAATCATAAATAATATCTTGGAACTGTAAGAATGTTCGTTTCTGGCATAAGCATCAGAGAGGACCAGGAGACTGAAACATAAAGTCAGAAGGGTTTTAATGAGTTCCACACAGGTAAAGTGAATACTGAAGCAACGGACTCTCCGGAAAGGACAGGAAGAGAGTCCTGAGATGTGCATGTTGACAGCTTTTAAAGTGTCTCTCAATATGTGTGTGTGTGTGTGTGTGTGAGGCGGGTCCTCTTCTCGTCTGTATGGCGTTACACATTAAGAAGTTTTAAGCAACGTCGAAAAAGGTGAGTGTTTTACGACCCTCTCAGAGTAAGGGTCACACTTTCCTTAGTGAGAGGGGCTACAGATAAGAAGATGTGGCTTTCGTATATTGTCCACACGTCCTTGTAAGCTCCCACGCTGGTCTGCATAGCGTCTTCATGAGTCTCCACACATTCCACATCCACTGGTGGGCACGTGTTATTTATCTTAGCATTAGTAAATCAAGATACCAGTTTGATGTAGTGCTGCACTGCTAGAAAATACCTTAGAGAACTTTACAATTTAAAGCTTTGGAGCTGCAACCCAGCAAATAATCGTAACAGAGTCACACTGACGCCGCAGATAAAATGAGTGCCACTACAAATAATCCCCTACAAGAAGCGCTACTTGGGCCACACTTCCCCAAAAAATCTGGCTAAAAATCCTCCATGGAGATATTATTGCTTTATCTGGAATGTTCTACGGTTAACTTATGCATGATCCTTCTCCATGGAGACAAGTAGGTGGCGCCACTATAGGTAAAGCCCACATGAGGCCACACCAGCTTGTCAGAGCCTGATCTCGTCGGATCTCAGATGGTAAGCAGGGCTGGGCCTGGTTAGTACTTGGATTGGAGACTGCTGGGAATACCAGGTGCCACAGTGGAGCGGCAGTGACAAAAACTGTTGAATGTGGCGTGTGCATGAGGTGTGCTGGTGGTGGTCGGAAGGGCCGATGGTGCTTCCATCAGTCTGCCCCAGGGCAGCTGTATGTTATTTACCACCACCAGGTGTGGAGTGAATGAATAATGCACTGTAAAGCTCTTTGGGTGTCTTGAAAGGCTCTATATAAATCCAATGGTTAATTAATAAAGAATGTGTGTTTTCAAGGTATTTTTGACCAATATAATCACCCATAATTAAATAAATAGTAAATAGATTAATGTCATACTGTGGAACATTCTAGGAAAAGAAGTGATGACAAGTGGGTGGTGGACCCTAACAGAAAAGTTAGCAAAGACATAAGAGTCTTGAGAAGTCTGCACGCGGGAGCCGTGTGGGATTGATCTCCTGTGGTGTGGAGTCATGATGTTAAAGAGGGAAGAGCTCAGACATCCAGAAAGAACCAGGAGTGGCACCTCTGTGTCTTTGAAGCATAAAGGCATGTCAGGAGATATTCTGGGCTTGTCCGCTGGGGAGAAAGAGCACAGACAGAGATAAGCATAAAAGAGATCTATTATTTAACCTGCGGGTCACAGCCTGAGGCGGCGCTGACCCGACTCTTAGCCCAATTTATTAAAGTTCCCTCAGATATTTTTGTTTAAAG
>JACM01016739.1:0-23121 GCA_000787095.1 Periophthalmodon schlosseri | reverse complement strand
GGCCGCACCGACAATAGAGGCGGAGAAGTACGTACGAAGTACACAGTACGTTTGGGCCTGGTCTGTCTGGCTTCCTCCTCCGCCAGCGGATCCAACTCACCACCAGGTGGTGATCAGTTGACAGCTCTGCCCCTCTCTTCACTAGAGTGTCCAAGACACGTGGCCGAAGGTCAGATGACACGACAACAAAGTCGATCATCGACCTCCGACCTAGGGTGTCCTGGTGCCACGTGCACTGATGGACACCCTTGTGCTCAAACATGGTGTTCATTGACATTCATGGACAAACTGTGGCTAGCACAGAAGTCCAATAACAGAACACTGCTCAGGTTCAGATCAGAGAGGCCGTTCTTCCCGATCACCCCCCTCCAAGTGTCACCATCGTTGCCCGCATGGGGATTGAAGTCCCTCAGGAGAACAACGGAGTCCCCGGTCGGTGCACTGTCTAGTACTCCTCCCAGGGACTCCAAGAAGGCCGGGTAGTCTGTACTGCTGAGATACCTGTCTCCGACCCGAAGGCGCAGGGACGCGACCATCTCGTTCACCGGGGTGAACTCCAACACGAGGCGGCTGAGCTATAGGGCAATAAGCAAGCCCACACCAGCTCACCGCCTCTCCCTGCGGGCAACACCAGAGAAATGGAGAGTCCAGCCCCTCTCAAGGAGTTGGGTTCCAGAAACCAAGCTGTGCGTGGAGGTGAGGCCAACTATATCTAGCTGGTAATGCTCAACCTCCCACACAAGCTCAGGCTCCTTCCCCCCCAGCGATGTGACATTCCATGTCCCCAGAGCCAGTCTCCATGTCTGGAGATCCGGTCGTCGAGGCCCCCGCCTACAACTGCTGCCCAGATCTCTATGCACCAGCCTTTCATGGATCCTCCCGCAGGTGGTGGGTCCACGGGAGGACGGCCCCACATCGCTCCTTCGGGCTGAGCCCGGCCGGGCCTGGTGGGGAGAGGCCCGTCTATCAGGCACTCGCTGGCGAGCACCCACCCCAGGCCTGGCTCCGGGGTGGGGCTCCGGGCGACGTAGCTGGCCTTGGTTGTGTGCTCAACATGAAAGACTTCAACTAACTGAAGTAATAATTGTTAAGCAACTCTGATATACAGCAATAGAAGCAACAGTGTCTCAGCTGGTCTTATTGAAGGTTGGCAGACACACACACACCACATTCATACTAGGCAATGTGGGTGGAGTGCCGTGCCTAAGGACACAATGACTGCTGCTTCACTGTGGCACCTGGTATTCCCAGAGGTCTCCCCTTCAACTACTAACCAGGCTCAGCCCTGCTTAGCTTCTGACATCTGCAGAGATCAGGCTTTGACAAGGAGATTTGGCCACATTGTGTCCTTGGGCAAGACACACATTGCACAGCCAATATCTAAAGGGTGATACTTAAGACAAAATGCATTTGAGTTATTATATCTGGTGAATAAAATACCAAAACATGTGTAATTCTTCATCCTATTACCTTGTGGCTTAATAACAATTGTATTATTATGTTCCTTGTACATGTATCATACACTGCCCTCTACTTGCTCTTACTCACTGCTCTGAGATAGGCTAGTCTAGACTTCACAAATCAATAGTGAAACATTTAAAGGTATGGTCCTGTGCCTGACATTTAAAGCCACTAAAAATAGCCCACAATTGGTTACACAACAGCACTGCTACATCTGGGAGATAAAAGCTGTGCGTTTAACATGGAGAGACCTTATTTCTACATTGTCATGCCTTATTCTAATTGGGGCGATGTAGCGTGTTGTTGCTTTCGAACTTAATTGAATTGTGTATCTTCTAAGCAACACAGGCTGCCAGGAGAGCACTTACTAAGGTCCCAGAGTCTTAGAGGTTTTAGCGGAGCGGCGTACAATCGCAATAATACGGAGCAGATTTTTAATATTGGCCCTCCATTGCTCCCTAAAGCAATCACAGACAGCTCACAACGTAGGGAGGGGGGAGGCCAAATTGGATTATGGGCCACAAGCACTTTAATTTTCCTCACAGAGACGCAAGAAGAGAGAGCATTTTGAGAAGTTTGCATCCTCAACAAAAAGGTTAGGAAATACACAAATAGTCATTGTCACTAGAAGGAGGTTTACAGTGCTCAAAGTAAAGAGAAATAAAGGTGCACTCTGCAACCTTTCTCGAGGAGCGCCAACCACCTGCTTGTCACCGTGGAGATTTTATTACTTTGCGTTGAACGTTCCACAGTATGGCATGGCATCTCATCTCTCCATAGAAGAAAGCAGGCCACCAGGCCTATTTACAGGTCATATCTATGGAGAGTGTATGTTTTTAAAGGTATAAACACCCTTGGTAAAAGGAACGCATGTTGGATAATTTTCTTAGAAACATTGCCTGGAATATTTACAAGAATATTATCCAACTAACTTATCCAAATAGCCTCTTTTCCACTGGCACTGTTCGCTTGGTGCCACCTTGGCGCAGGCCAGTTAGGGGGTGGCACCCCCACCTGGGGAGCGTTTCCATTACAATCGGCTCAGGCCACTTTGGGCATGACACAGGTCTAGCAAGACACACCCAATGGCGTGATGTACGCTTGTGCCGCCACGAGGCGCTGGACAGCTAAAGGAGCATCACCATTGATCAACAGCAGCACAACAATAAGCGGCAACAAAGAGTTTAAGCTCATCATGTCACTGTTCATGAACCTGCACCAACAGAGGACGCAATTACAAAGACACGAGCAAATGCACAAAATGTTCCTACAAAGCAGTGATCCACAGACCGTGCCATAGAAGTACACTTTCACTCCTGTTATTGGACCCATGTAGCAGCCCAAGAGCTTGGTCTAGGCCGTGCAGTACGAGATGGTGGGATGTGATGGTCCTGGCCTTGTGACATCCAGAGCCATGTTACTGATGATTGTTCATCCAAGAAATGTCCATCCTTACAAGGTTTGCACCACTACTGGCGTGCTGCTGGTCCTTGTGTCTAACCCCGCCTCTCACAACCGGTCCCAGATCCTAACTGTGCCAGACCACCTTGGAGAGTACTACCTCCAGCGGTCTATCAGTTTACTCAATGGAAACACTCTAGGTCCGCACTGTACTGCCCTGTACCGCCCTGTACCACTCTTATGAAAACAAGACTTATAACATCTTCATGGTAGTGGGCCTGCATAGTTACATAGTGCATACATAGTGCATCTTTAAAGGGGAGGTACCCAATTTTGTCAAAATAAAGAAAAAAACATTTGACCAAGTTCAGATATATTGTAAAAGCAGCTCTTAGGGTCAGAATGAGACCTGCTTGCATCTAACTGTAAAGAGTTTTATCATCTGCAAACCAGGAAGTGCCCGGTTAGCATGCCAGGTGGTTTTAGCATTACCATGTCGGCAAAACCCTGCTCTAGTCTGGTGACAGCTGTGAAGTGCACTTATAAACTCATTGTGCTGAATAATTAGGGTGATAAGAACGTAAATAATATATAAACCTGCGCAAAACGTCTTGAAATTGTGGTATCATAAAATTAAATGGAAGCTAATTGTATTTGAAAATAACACATTAATTGTTTATGCTTCAGCCCTGAAAACATGTGATCTCAATTATTCCTTATTACACCAATTTGATAACGGCTTTTTAATTACGCTGCATCTGTGACAGTTATTACGGTACTTTGGACAGAGGCAGAGAGATGAGCACAATTAAAGCAAAAAGTGAAAATCTGCTCCCTTGCACTTTTAACCAAGATGAACAACATAGTCAGGACATTTTATGGTCTTAAAAGGCATATTCGCTAACTCAGGTACATGCGGTGAAATTGTTATAAGCACAAGTTTTGCCTGAGTGACTCCCCAAAGCTGATGTAACAATTTAGACTAGCACACCTAAAATAAACACTTTTTAGAAAACAACCTTTCTTCTCTTAATGATCCCATAATCGCCTCTGCAGCATAATAAAAATAAAACAAAGCAATTAACTCTTAATGTTACGCCCAGCCGAGTGTGACTACATTCAGAACAAAGACGAATAGAAAAAAAACATCCACTGCGTTAAGGTGGAATTAAGTAAATAAAATGGGGTTGTAGGTAGGGATGGGACGATAAACAATATTGTTTATTGTGATAAAAAGGGTCGACAACAATTGTTCGTGGGACATTTTATATGATCGTAATAATCGCCATTGTATCATCAGAATGTGCAAAAAAAACCTACTTATCCACAGGGGAGTCAAAAGGGGGGGACAAAGGGGGCTGTTGTCCCAGGGTTTAGGGGCCCAGAATTGGACTCTCTTCCTATTAATTTGTATTAGGGGGGGGCTCATGTGAGACTTCTTGCCCCGGGCCCCCAAATTTCAGTTGACAGCCCTGCTTATCCAGAATATTCTCCACTAGATTGTAGTTGTTTTCACTGATGACAAAGTACAATACTATAACAGCTCTTTAAACATGGATCTTATTCATAAGATTAAAATTATGATTATTCATATCAATAACATTTTAAATTGTCAGCAACTTTAATAATTATCGTGATATAATCATTAATTGCAATGATTTTGGCCATGATTCACACATTATTTATTCACACGTAAACAGTGCAAAAGAAAAAAATAAAACATTAATTAGTGTCTGGACCCTCTCCAGGCAAGAAAAAATAATAGATAGATTTTTATAGTGAAAAATAAAAACGAGTAAATCACAACTCACTGTTTGTTACAATGAGGGGGCGGGGCTTCTCAGTTCTGCAGTTTTGAAAAGGAACTCGTTTTAATGAATACGGTATTTTACAATAAACAGATACTAAAAACCTGAGAAAAAAGCATGTCTTCTTTAAGGATTGCCACAGTCTGCCCCAGGACAGCTGTGGCTACAATAATGCACTGTTAAGAGTATCTGAGTGTCCAAATTAGCGATATATAAATCAAAGGCACTATAATTATTGTCTGAATCATCATCGTCATAATCAACATAAAAAGGGCAGTTAGTTTTTGTCAGTATTTCCCAACGTAATCGCATCTTATTATCCATTTGGTTGTTCCAATGTTCTCCCTCCGTCTGTGTCGGTTTCCATGGTTTCCTTCATCACCCTAAAACATGCATGCACCCGGAGCTAGTCCTTGATCCAAGCTCAAGATCTGGAGAAGAATCCCTGAGAATATTATTGGTTGCCCAGTCATTAAAAAAGAGCTCAGTTACTAGAAGGAAAATAAATTCTGTATACAGGTCCAGTTAAAAATTGGATTCAGATTTTATCTCCTCAATATCAAAACCTTAAACTAACCTAACTTCATACCCTCCACAGAAACAACAGACATAATTGTTACTGTCTCTACACCATTTATTTAGCCATGTTTATATCATTTTGGGGCACTTTCTTTACCTGAAATTAAAGTTGGGGTATTCATTGTTGTCGTTTGATAACTTGAACTAACTTTTACATTAAATCAACGCTCATCACACTAGCATGCCAATGAACTTCAACCCAATGATTCATTTTAAGCCTGCGAAAGCTTTAAGTGCTTTTTATCTCAACCTTAGCCTTCCAATTACTTTGTTTTCCCTGGTCGTCTCTTATCGCTCCATACTTTTTCTAATTCGGGAAGGCTGTCACGCACAAACAACAATTGTGACTTCTTCTGCTACTGTTTGTGTGCAGATTTATGGTTTGTGTCCTCTAACAGCGATCGCGAAGGCAGGAGGGAAGAAGAGCGAAGGAGATGGAGAGAGCGTTAATCAGAGCAACCACTGCGTAGCTTAACAAACAGTGCTAATTACAAAAGGATAGAGACAGGCGGCTTACCAGACACAAGTTAATTGCCTCTCTGTATTCGCCCCTCAGACTAAACTCAGCAAAGTCAAAGGGAGCGCGGATAAGTCATTTCTGTTGGTTTATCGTCAAGTCTTTGTTCAAGTCTTTACATAAGGATTGGAGCACTTCCAGATTCTTGACATGTTTTGTTGGTAATGAGGTATTCAAATTAGCTTACATTCAGGATATCTCCGCAAATGTCAATCAAGTGAAGTCAGTGTGTCATTATAACTTTTCTTAAGCCTGTCACGGTAATATATTTTGAAGTGAGATTTTGAAGTGATATTACTGAAGGAAATATAGATGATAAACGATAGTATTGAAAGAAATTTACCTTCCACAGCTCAAATTTAATCGTAAAACAAAAAAAACAAAAAAAAATTCTGGCTAGCACAAAAGAAAAAGTCCCCACAATTAATATTAACTCCTAAAAATTAGTGTTCCATCAACATATTGGACTATAAATGGTAAAACGATCACATTTTTATATAGCACTTTTCCCCTTCAAGACACTCAAAGCACTTTACATCAAGGTATCACTCACCCATTCACACACACATTCATACACCAGTGTACGCAGACACTGGGGGCGAGGTGGGCTAAGTGTCTTGCCCAAGAACACCTGACCGCTCTACCAGTGATGTTTATGTTTTTCACAGCAGCTTTACAAACATAATGACTAATACCAAAAGTGTCCACAAAAGAAGGAAGCCAACAGAATAACCGTTTGATGTGGATGTATGTTGCAAGACTGTTTGCACACGTGTGCAACGAGTGGTGGCATTACTGTGACACAAAAGAATACTTTGTTGTCTGCAAATGTTCACTTATATGAAGCCGACCTCCAGGCGCTGTGATCTTTGTGTTGAGAGTGAACAGCTGTGCGCTGTTGCTCGCTGATTGTTTTGTGGCATACCACTGGTCCATGGCCATGGCAAAAAAAATGACCAGATAAAAGTGTGAATTTCAGATTCAAATTCAACTTTATTGTGATTGCACTTGTACTAGTACAGTGTAATGAAGTGGAGTTTTAGCATCTAACCAGTGTGTAATCAAGCAAGTACTAGACAAATGTACATATAACAGAATATTATGTAACAGAGCATATTACCGTTCATTACATTTACATTAGTAAAGTGCATGTTAAAGTGCCTATATTTAAAGCCCTGGGAGAGAAACTGTCCCTTAGTCTGTTGGTTCTAATCCGAAGGCTCCTGTAAAGCCTTCCAGAAGGCAGGAACAGGTCCTCCGAGGTATCTGTGCAGAGGAATTTAAAGCTGGAAACTTGCTCAACGGACATCCCATTGGTGTGTGTAGGACTGTGAGCTCCTCCTCCTCCCCTCCTGAAGTCCACCATGAGCTCCTTGGTCTGTTCAAAAGCAGGTTGTTAACAGTGCACCACGCAGCCAGGTGCTGACTCTCCTCTCCTCCTATAAGCAGTGTCGTTGTTGTGGATGAGATCGATTACAGTGGTGTCATCCACAAATTTAATAATAAAGTTGGAGACACTAGTTTGCAGCCGTGGGTGAAGAGGGAGTACAGGAAGGGGCTGAGAAGACAACCCTGTGGAACTCCGGTATTGATTATAACAGTGTGGAGCACCATTTGTTTAGTTTATTGATTAACTTAGATAGAATGACAGTGTTGAATAATGAACTGAAGTCAACAAACAGCATTCTCCATATGTATTCAATTTTGTGAAAACGTGAATGAATCTTGAGTGGCAACAAAGCGGGTCTCATTGAGTAAAATGTATTCTACTTGTATGTTAAATTCTTCCTCGATGGAGACTTACGTTTTCATGAAGCAGATGTAGACGCTACCATGACACACAGGGCCTGGTCAACCGTAATGTTTTTCTTATTGTTTTCTATATAGAGAATCTCAGTCTGGTACTGCTTTGCTTGAATGCAGTTTCTAGACGGGAAAACAAAGTGCAGAGTAAACCACTTAGAGAAATGAGTTACCTTTTCAGCTAATTATTTCCAAACTCAGGTGCATAGAAAAAACAGAAAAAAGCTTTTATAGATGCTAGTTGCTTTGGTCTTGTCCATTAAAAACTGCAGTACAGAGAAAAAAGCCGATCTAACGCAGCAGTGACTTTTAATATTTTGATAAAAAAATCTGACACTTTGTCATTGGTCTGGCAATAATTCAAGTCTACATGAAGTACCAGATGATGTGTTATGAAAACACCCAAGTTAATGAGTTAGACTTTAGCTTTACTTAACTAGCATCAGAGATGGGTAGTAACACTGTTATATATACTCAGTTACATTTACTTGTAGATGTACTTTTCTAGCAGGATACTTTTACTCCTACTTGAGTAATTTTCATTGAAGTAACATTTATTTGACTAAAAGTTCCGGTTACTCTCCCCACTGCGAGTCTACAAGTGATAAAAGCTTTACGTTTGAAATTAATTGAACATTTGTGCTTATTTCAACGCTCCTTCAGATATCATTCAGTTTTTCTCATTTCTTTGTCTGTCCTTTGAAAATGGCAGATTTTGTGCATTGTTTAATGTTTTGTATTTACTTACTTCCATTCACTAAACTAAGCTATAATGAGATGTTATGTGTCCTGACTGTTACTCTTCAAGTTACTCTTGCTTGAGTAGTACTTTTCCCTAATATTTTTTTTTACTCTTATTTGAGCGATTTCTTGGACCACTACTTTGTACTTGAGTATTACCATTTTGAAGTAGCATTACTCTTACTTGAGTACAATTTTTGGCTACTCTACCCACCTCTGACTAGGATACTCAGATGCAGCTTCAACTTTGTCATTGCATTTGTACGAGTACAGTGTGACAAAATGCAGTTGTAGCATCTACCCAGTGTGCCATCGAGTACTAGCTAAAAATTTACATAGCGAGACACTGGGCCTCGTGACGCGCTCGAGCCGCCATCATTCAGCACTTACTCATTGCTATTGCAAAGTATTGCATCAAAAATAAATCCATTGTGATTCATTTATTGTAGGTCAAATGCACCACAACCTTCAGAGTATAGACCGTTCACATCAATCCATTCAACCCCCGCGCCACCCCCCAAAAAAACTCTAAAAAACATATGACTCAACCTTTATCTCAATGTTTTTCTCATTAGTTACATGTTCGTCTTTGCCAACGCCGTCTTGCTGGAGGGAGTGTAGGTTAGCGTACACACAGCTACAGCCTGACAATCTATCATCTTATCCAGAAATCATTTAAATGTGATATTTTACTTTGACGTTTGCTCAATTTTTCGTTCTGCTCAAACTCTTCCGAAGTCGTCCTCTCTCCTCCTGCTTTGGCTCCACCTGTTTGTGCAGCTGATTTTTGAAGTATGATTCATGTGACGTGGGAACAGCTATCAGGCAAATGTCAAGTAGTGTTAATCTGATTTCACACCGTGTTTTATTCTCAAACATCTGTCATACAATATCAAGAAAAACTTTCAAAATGCAGCCGTCACCATCTTCTTCTATAGGTATTTTTGTGAAACTCAGAAAACTGTTTATCCTGCCCATAAGACTTTTAACGCCGCTTAAAGTCTGTCGTATAAAACACTAAAGATTTGGAAAAGGACATTTTGTTTGTTTGTTTTTGTTTTATTTAATAGTAATGTCACAAAACACACAATTACGTGAATGACTGAGTTGAATCAGCAGTAGTACTTAGCACATTCAAAAAGGTTAGTGTAAGTGAAGCGTCTTGCCCGAGGACATAAAGAAAGTAAAACTAGAGCGAGACTGTTTCTTTTAATTACCACTTTTGATAATCTGCCCATTGCAGAGCTGCACTTTTTGAAACGGTTTGACCCAGTTGTCTGTAGGCTCCACTATTTTCATGTTATAATTCAACTGCATCGATTCATGTTCAGTCAATACACATTATTTTTTTTCGTTGGGAAAATTGTTCACTGCAATGGGCTGGTCCTTCAGTACAGAGAGGCACAGTGTCAGGAGTCAAGAGCAACACGGAGCAGCACCGGAGGAAACATCTCCATATTTGGAATTCACCTGCTGTACATGTTGTGAGATGATTGGGGACAGTGGGAGAACATGCAAACTCCACAGAGAAAGACTTAATCTTCACCACCTTATTCGTCATCATCTTCATCATCATCATCATCTTCGGCTTCTTCGTCATCATCATCATCATCTTCGGCTTCTTCGTCATCATCATCTTCTTCTTCGTCTTCATCATCATCTTCTTCGTCTTCATCATCATCTTCTTCGTCTTCATCATCATCTCATCATCATCTTTGGCTTCTTTGTCATCATCTTCATCTTATTCGTCATCATCATCATCTTTGTCTTCTTCATCATCATCTTTGGCTTCTTTGTCATCATCTTCATCTTATTCGTCATCATCATCATCTTTGTCTTCTTCATCATCATCTTTGGCTTCTTTGTCATCATCTTCATCTTATTCGTCATCATCATCATCTTTGTCTTCTTCATCATCATCTTTGGCTTCTTTGTCATCATCTTCATCTTATTCGTCATCATCATCATCTTTGTCTTCTTCATCATCTTCATCATCATCTTCGTCTTCGTCATCATCATCTTTGTCTTCATCATCATCATCTTTTTTCATTATCATCATTATCATCATTCTCATTACCATTTTCATCATCATCTTCATCATCATCTTTGTCTTCATCATCATCATCTTTTTTTATTATCATCATTATCATCTTCACTACCATCTTATTCATCTTCTTCATCATTATCATCTTCATCATCATTATCTTCTTCTTCATCATCATTATCATCTTCTTCTCCTCCCCCTCCATCTTCTTAAAAATGCTATATTAATTTGTATTTACAAGTGTCCCGACAATGATATTCCGATAAGAATCCATCAGAAATGCATAAAAATCTCTTGATTGAGGTTCAAGTATAACAAAATGTGAAAGAACTGGTCAAGCTCATAGATGCAGTTCTTCAGTCGCTATGGCAGCTTTTTTAAATAGTTGTCATTATAGATACAATTTTACATATCTCCAAAACAACAATTGCAATATCCCTTTGTCCTACGTCTCAGTTTCTCTGTGAGGGAAGAATGCACATCCCGTCCTCTAACAGCTGACAGGATCACAATATTGCCCATGTTATTTACTTCACCTGCCAATGGACGCAATGTATAGTTACAATATTACTCCGCAGCCCCGGTCCCAGCTATATCATATCCAGAAAATGTCACCTGGAGACATTTCTCATATAGACTGAGTTGTATGGAAGCAGCATTGAAACAAAGGCCAATACAACAGCCCCCAGCCACAGTCTATGAGCTGTCATGGGGAAGCATACAGAGCAGTCACAGCCCAATAGTACACGCTCTGGAAATGAGACATTGAATTTATGCCATTCTAATTTGTTCCACCGAGAGTATCTTTAAGTGTACGCTAAGCTCCAGATCAATATGCTAAAAATACACTAGACGAGAAACATGGAGTCACAGCTGTTGTATTGTTAATAGTATGTTATGGATACAGTCAAACTATTTACAGCTGTAATACATTTTAAAGGTGCTGTACCTGATTTTTTACTGTCTTGAAGGAACCATATTATGGATTACTTCTGATGTTATTGTCCTTTAAACATGCTGTATCTTTCCTTTGGGATTTCATGTTTTAGAACTTCAAATGATCCATGTGTATTGAAAACATTATTCTTGCATCAATTGTACTTGGTGCATTCTGGCAGCAGTGCCAATGAACCTTTTTAAGTAGTGTGGCCAGCATTCTAATATAAGCACATAGATGTGCTTAGAATCTGAGTCTGGCAACGACTTATGGACTTAAAACTGTGCAGGATTTCTACCTGCGACACAACAGTTGAAATTTGGTCTGAGGCTCAGAGCAACACGAGCTCATAAACAGGATTGATGAAACAACTTAAGGCATGTTTTTGATACTGTTAAAAGCTCAAAAAAGACAATCTTTAGAATTTAGATTTTTTTTTTTTTTTCAGGAGCGGGGTGTTGGCCATAGACTGTATAAAGAAGTGGACTAAGTGAGTGTGACGTCATCCATAGTGTTTGGCTCCAGTTAAATGAAGCTCATCGAGGCTAGAGCAGTTACAGGAGTGAATTTGGAGCCAAGTTGCATATTAGGAATTCTGGCTGCGAGTATCAAAGAGCCAATCCGGTGCGAGGCTGTTGAAGGTAACGCCCCTTTCCACCTGTACTGCTGGTGTAGCAGGGAGCAGGCACTTAGCAACACTGTCACTCAAACCTGTTGCTAACGTTAGCAGGAGCGACCTTGGGGAAAGAAGGTGCCTGATTTGTCTGTTATTAATGTTCATATCTTGCATTACGGACACAATAGCGAAATAAAAACACCAGGATCATGTAGAGCAGGTTAATATGAACAGTTTAAGACCAAAATGACGAGTCTGACAGCAGCAGTTACGGAGAGAGGGGCGACAGTTTTCCAATGTAAAGTGAATTGGAGCCCGAGTCAATGGAGCCGTAAGTTTGCCCATGATCATTTCCTATTTGGAACACGGCAGCTAGCAGGCGAGCTATGTCCATTTATATATACAGTCTATGGTTTTGGCATCATGCCACAGCCAACAACTAGGATTCTAACAGCCCAGCAGCATTACTTCCTGGTTCACAGTCAGTAAAAATGCCATGTACGCAGACAGCACACTCATTTTGACCCAAAGAGCACTTTATATCTCAACTTCGTAGGAAAAGAGGGTTACTGATAAAGTCTGATTCAGTGATTTCACAATATATCAACACAAATTTAAGAAATTGTACAAACAAAAACATGTGTGTACAGTCCCCTTAAAATATATTAAAGGGAAAAATGCTTACAGTTTCACAGTTCTAGCATTGTAATAGCAAGTTAACAATACCAGCCGGAAGAAGTGGTATTTTTGTCAATTCCAAACATGTTTTTAACTTGCAGTAGTAGTAGTACCAGAGTTAATAATGTGATATAATGTGATTTTAGAGATAGTATTAGAGGGTGCAGCCAAAATGTTCTCTCTACTCTACAGCTTAATCATGCAACACTTTTTGTACTACATCTACTGGCTTTCAAGGACTTCTTGTTCAAAATGGCATGCTTTGTATGAGTCCAAAATGATAAAATGTGATACAAGTGAAAATGTGAAAGTGGAAATCAAAATGAGAAATCTGATGTCAGCTTTCAAAAGACTGATGAGTTCATCTGTCAGAGGACCATATGCCAGGTCTGAAAGCAGGAGCCTCTATCATTCCTCTGGACTGGTACAAATGTAACTAAACTCACGTGGTATTTTTGTACAATATCAGCATTTTCAGCTGGTTTATTCTTTTATAATGTAGTTTATTCAAAAGCAAGTACTGTCTTTAAACTTTTAATGCATTTATACTATTGCCATATGTTACATGGTAGCTCAATTGCTGTCAGAGGAGTATCATTTGGAATTCACTGTTGAACTGTGTAAAAATAGGTTTATAGTAATCTAGAAAGATAAGATGGTGCCAAATATAACTGTAGAGACAAGTAATTAACATGGCATCTGACCATTTAATGTTAGCATTTGGGGCTACAAACACTCAATACTTACTACAATTATAGCCATCTGATTGAAAAAAGCCAGTTTTTTTTTTACTTTTGCACATACTGTGCAAAACATCACCTTAATCATTCAAAAGACAATTCACTTTGTACAATTTCAAAATACGGCATTTTGCAAATTTAAAGGTGCACTATGTAACTTTACTAGTCAGCACCCCGACTGTCATGGAGAATATTTTATTTGCTTAGAACGCTCCACAGTCTGGCATTAACTTATCTATGTCCATGTTGACAAGCAGGTGACACCACAAGGCCAAGTTACAGGTGAGGTCTATGGAGAGTCAGGCCCACTTTCTGAGCAACCTTTCTGAGCAACCTAATTAAATGTAATAAAGTTATACTGTAGAACATTCCAGGCTAAGCAATAACATCTCAATGGAAGCAAGCAGATAGTGGACACCCTACAAGTAAAGTTACATAACACACCTTTGTTAGAAAAATTCAATTTCTGTGCTGTATCTAGGGCACTAGCTGCCAGCTCAGTCCTTGTTATCTTGTCCTACGACATCAGAGGTATAATACTCCCTACAACGGAAGCATAGCCAGACTGGACTGCACTACACCGGAATGGACAACACTATCACAATGTCTTGAAGGTTCATGTCTCCGGGTGCTGGGTCCTGTACTGATGGTAAATAAACTTCTCCTGTGTTAAAACTCCAGCGTCATGCCCCTTTTTGTCAACGCTCAGGCTACTACAATTTACTCTGCGACAACCTTTAACATGAAATTTCACCATACAATTCCAACCTCTCCACCTCCATTTTAACACAGGTCCCTTAGAATGTTACAACACCACATGAACACAACTGTGCCAATAATAGATGAATTGAATGCAACATATTTTCAGTGCCACTTCAGATCTGTATTGTTTGTTTGCTTATGGTTACCTGGAGCGGTGTACTGTGTTATGTGTGCCCCTAAAAGCTTTCTCCTGCTGAGCCTAAGTCCCCAGATACAGACAGGTGTGAAAATGCCACTCTGCTCCACTCTGACACATGCAGGGAGCCATGCCTCTATGGCCATTCACAAACAACAGTGATTTCTGATGTACAAAGAGATGTGTTCAGACCACACAGGATTAGTGCCGTCACAATACTAAAATTTCAAACTCAATTTCGATACTAAGGAATAAACTCAAAATTCAATACATATTCCGAAACCACGATGATAATAAAAAGCACCTTTATTTATTTCAATACATATTCCGAAACCACGATGATAATAAAAAGCACTCTTTATTTATAATGGAATGTGATTTTTAACATTAAATCGTAGTACTTTCTTTTATATTACCATGTGGTCTTATATCTGTGTGATCCCTCAGTCGTCCAGGTAGGTTCCACAGTGGTCCATGGGCGTGTACTAGTCCATGTGTCTTATACTTGTTCTGATACGTCTCAAGATCATTCTAAAGCTATTCAGAAAAGGTTCATTTCTGTCCTGTGAATGTGACCTTTTTAGTATCGACACCTGCTCAATGAGTGTCTAGTTTCGATACTAGTTTTATTATCAGTTAGTATCTGATTTTCAATACATTTGACAACTCTACACAGGATAATAAATGCAAATGCGTTTCGATGTGAGTGCTTAGAAAAAAAATCAAATAAACAGCGCTGGTACACTGTAGATATAAAAAAATAAATAAATAAAAGCTTATGGGGTTGTAAGATTAATCACAATCGAATTGCAATTTGAATGGAGGCAATTAGCAAATTACAAAGGCTGCAGTTTTTGAAGTACCAGAATTTCCTCCACAAACAACAACTGCTAACCCTGTAGTTTAGATCTGTACAAACATGTTATGAAATGTGATTCTTGTACATGTTTGCCAGATCATACGTCAGCCTTTGTCAATTACTCTGGATACGTTTAAAATGTGAACTTTGGACAGAACGCTATTATTAAAACAAAAATTGCAAAACTAAACACAATTGCAACGCTTGTCAGAAAAATCACTATTCGATATAAACTGCACGGATGTCTGCAGAATCAACAAGTGAGGCACTAAACTGAACAATAAGTTATATATTTTGTTCTGAAAGTTACAGGGATATTTGAGAATTGGACGGTTTTCTGGTGCGTTAAAGTGGGTGAAACTAGCTTGCCTGGCAAACTGGTTGGGGTTGGGATAGAACTGCCAACTTTCCAATAACAAGACAACCACTCTGCCAGCTGACCAGTATTGCCCCTAGATCTGGACGAGATAGTGTCATACGAGCGATCTGGTTCTTGTTTTATGCGATAGGATGTGTCATGTACACTTTATTTGTGGGACTGTAAGACAAAAATGTACAAAGAGAAGCTAAAATTGGGCCGATGGAGACGCCTATATGACTCCAACGCAGCTTCACTGACACTTGCTCCCTATCGCTAAACAGAGCTCATGGCGACTATTATTTTAACGGCTTATTACGGACGATTTATAAGGTTATAACATGGAACTGCACGGGAACGAGGCCAGGTCTAATCTTCCATGGTCTAAACCGACACGACGTAGCCTGCTAGTTTTATGTTAACTGGAACAGATAGCCCTACTGTCAGCGAGACTTTTATTACATCAGTTTTCCGCTCGTCTGGCATCTTTATGGTTGACAATGCTTAGTATGTTTTAGTCGTCGGCATTATTCATTAGAGGAAAATGTATAATCCGATGGAGGCTGTAGATTTGTTCTTAATAAACAGTCCATTTGTAACATGTACAAGTGATTTATTACAGTGGACAGGAGCCTATGCGTTACTGACTGTATGTAGTAGACAACCAGGATATAACTACAGAAATATTTACTGTATATCCCCAGTTACAGTAAGCAGTGTTATTACAATGTCTACAGAGGCTGATGTGACGGCTCGCTGTGCTAGGCGGCCGCTAACTTATCCGACGCACTAGTGAATCCAGTGTTAATACTTCTCTAAAACCTTTTTCCCTCTTTGGTAAGGTTCGTTCTGTCTTCAGTTTTAAACTTAGAATTAGCAATTTCAAGACACGTCACTACACCGTCACATGACGCTGCTGAAGAAGGCAACAGGAAGAAGTTGAAACAGCTCCTGTCTGACAAAGTCTACTTCTCTAAAGCGTTCTAAAACACTTAACCAAGCCCCTGTCACCTTTGGCCCCACTCACAATCCACATGACATTTCATAGTAACATCAACTCCGGCTATTTTACGATTTCTAGCGCAATTTGCAGGCATTCTCCGTTCGCTGTGTGGAACTTCTAAACTCTGCATATGGTGTTTTAATAGTATTGTCTAGTGTTCCTTGTCCTTTTGGGCAATTTTTGTGCAAACTACAGCGCGTATATTTGCAACTTTGTGTTCAAAAATAGTCAGAAAGTGAGTGTGTGCTGCCTCCAGTGGCCACTGCAATTTGAAGTACTATGTGACATCTCATAGGACTTCCCCGATTACAGCCAGGTGTTTCTGATTACAAACACTTAAAGTGTGGATACCTGTTAGGCCAATCACACTGTTCATCATATTTCCTCCTCTCTCTCTCTATTTTTCAGTTCTTCAGGTACTGCCCAGTTTAGCGGCTCTATTTGCAATATAGTTGTGGGTGAAGTTTAAGTGCATACAACAGGTTAGACTAGTAAAAAACATATTTTATTTTTTTTATTAGAAAAAAACATGAAAACCTGTCACATGTAACTACTACTGCCACTGTCATCCCTCTTATGTACATTACATTGCTTTATGAATAATTCCATTACTTTCCTCTCTTCGTTTTGCTGCTGAGTAATGTGGATTTGACCTAGGTGTGCGTTGCATAGCTGTTGTGCTTTGTGGTGCAGTGGTCCAGTGATAGGTGTATTTTCACAGATGGGCTTCTTCCCTCAGGCTACACACTCCTCATTCAACATCCTGAGCTACAGTTTCAGAGCCTGCTGTTCTTGTAACCGCAGTGAATGGACCAGGAAGTCTTCAGAATATGGTCACAGGAGGGATATTATAATGGATCCCACAACTGTTCAGTGAAGTGTGTCTGGACATGCAAATATGAGTGCATTTTTGGCATTTTTTCCAGTTACAGATGTAGATGCTAGGGTTGTCAAAAGTATTGAAAATCAGATACTAATAGATAAAACTAGAATAGAAACTAGATACTCATTTGAGCAAGTATCAGTACTAAAAAAGTCACATTCACAGGAACCTGAATAGCTTTAGAATGATCGTGAGCTGTATCAGAACAAGTATAAGACACACAGACTAGTATACATCCATGGACCACTATGGAACCTACTGGACGACTGAGGGATTACACAGATACAAGGCCATATGGTAATATAAAAGAAAGTACTATGAGTTAATGTTGAAAATGGCATTCTATTGTGATGGCATTCTATTGAAATTTTAGTATTATGACAATACTGGTCTGTACATGCAAATACGAGTGATGTTTTGGGCTCTTTTTCCAGTTACATTTCTTAGATTTCAATGGAATACAGTTTTGCCAGAATACATATTAATTTTGAATAGGAATAAAGATAAATGGCATTCAAATTGAAATCTCAGTTTGAATTATCGCAATTCACAACTTGCAAAGATTGAAATTATTTAAGAATAATAATGTCCTCTGCTGAGAACAAAATATCTCTTTTGGGTTTCATTATGCACATATAAAAACTGCTAATCTTAGTTCTTTTGTTCTACCTGTCTGTGGTTAATATTTCAGTACTCATAGACATGTACATTAAACACTGTGAGCCGATCTGAATGATTTTCACATCACATTTTACATAATTATATGTCGCATGTCTAGAAAACACTGCATTTGTACAAAAACCTTAAGCAGGGGGTATTATGCAAAATCGACTTTTGAGAGTTTTCTACCATCTTAACGTTGCCTCATCAAAAACATGCCTGATTCGAACCCCCCTTAGGGTTAGCAGTACAAGCCTGTCCAAAACACGGCTCACGAGCCTACGTCACCTCTGCTCCTGCACGAACATTTTCCATAAATATACAAAAGCATGATACAAAACTATACGCTACAACTTCACAAACCTGATGTGATGGGCAGATATTTCACCAACGGGACGCAAACTGAAGGGGGAGTGACTTAGCGTGGAGAGCAAATGGGAGGGGGGACACAGAGCAAAAAAACAAAAAAACAAAACTTATTAAAATGTGTAAATCTAAATTGTAAATCTAGAACTCTGGATGCGTAAATAGTCAAATCAATTGTCAGAGTTGGATGTTTCATTTTTATTAATTAATTTTCAACAAAACTTTTATTTGTCCATTTGTCTGTAAAGGATGCAACCGAGTTTGTTTGTCCTTCTCGTGTATCCAGCCCTGGGCCGAGACATGCATGGTTGGTTCAGCTGCAACGGTGAATCTAAACAGCTCTGGGCAGAAGAGTGAGTGACTGTATAACTAGACCATAATCAAGTGGTCACTGTTAAAGATGCCCCATCCAGGCCTACAATTAAAAGAATGTTTAGACTAATCATATACTCATGTATTTTGGTAACTAGTAAGAATTAATAAAAGATAGGAACGCACCGACCCAGCTTTTTCAGTGCCAATACACATTTCAAGACTATAGCTTTAAGTATCTGCCGATACCCGATATCCACTGATACCAAACACTAAAAACAGAATTTATTTCCTTAATCCAAAAATAAAATAAGACAAAACTGATCCAAATGTGTTCTGTAGTTGTTATTTATGGCTTAAGTAACTACAGAACAGCTTTGGGTGAATACAAGTTCAAACTTTGAGACTTTCTGGGCCAACTATGACCATAAATACTCATTGTAGTCTTATTACATAAATTGAAGTGTTACGTTAACTATTATATCAGCTGAATCAATATTTAGAAGTTGATATCCAATCCAGCAAATTTCTCAGTATCGGCGCTGATATCAAACACCAGTATCGGATCAGTGCATCCCTAATAAAAGATGTCTTTCACTTAAAGGTCCCGTACATGCCTCTTTCCCATGTATTTGAGCAAAATTTCTGTAGCCTCAGTACAGATACTTTGGTAACTTGTAAGATATAATAAGAGATGCCTTTCACTTAATCCAGTCCATTTTGTAAGATAGTTCTAGACACCAGTATTATGTAAGCTTTCCTGGTAGGTAATGTGAGCACGCTGGGCAGAAGAAGCAGGTTTTCTATTGTCTGATACTGGCCAAATACACTTTAGCAAGAACTGTGAAAGAACTGGTCATCATTTTGACAACTTTTATTCCCATGTGCAACCGACAAACTACAACTACAAGCAGCATGCACATAACTTGTTCCCGTAGGCCTAACCTGTAGTTGTTCATACATGTGATGGGCCATAATGCCATGAAATCAAACCCATAAAGCAACAACTTAGATATGATGTTTATACTGCCCATGTCTGCAAAAATGTTCATTCCATTGTGTGCGATGTCATTTGAAACATCAGCTGGTACAAAATATCTCATCTTGTACTTAAATTACACACTAAAGGTGCAGTAGTATGTAACTTTTCTGATGGAGGGTATGTTAACAGCTTGTCTCCATGGAGATGTTATTGCTTTTCCCTGCAATTTTCCACAGTATGACGTTAAACTTACTGTCCATGGAGACAAGCAGGTGACACCATTAGGCCAAGTTACAGGTCAGATCTGTGGAGAGGCGACCCGTTCACAGTAAGATTGTATGTTTTTCACGGTATCATTTAAGCAATAAAACACAATTTAATGATGATACACTGGGAGGGGGGCCCACTGAAGAAAGGTTACATATAATTACTCTAACAAGAGTGCACTATGTAACTTTCCTCTTCAACTTTTTGTCTCCACTGAGATTTTATTTTTTTACCTGGAATGTTCCACAGTATGGCCTTATCCGTCCTGCATTTATTAAATTACAGGTGTTTTTATTGTCAAAATTGCCTTGAAAAACATGCATTCTAAATGTGAGCTGACTTGCCTCTCCACAGATCTGACCTGTAACTTGACCTTGTGGCATCACCTGCTTGTCTCCATGGAGATAGATACGCTTAATGCCATAGTGTGGAACATTCCAGGTAAAGCATCACATCTCCATGGAGACATGCAGTTGGCATTACCTCCAGTAGAAAAAGTTACACCTTTAAGCCTGTGGACTATGGCCCAAAGCATAAATACAGGTTTTGATTATTTTACACTCAAACCACAAAACATTTAGGTTTGAGAGGGACCCATTCCTGTGCACATCACTCACCTGCCGTTGAGCAAGGCCAGCAGCTCACCGGCGTGATACAGGTCGTTGCGCGTCACCCGGCTGAAGCGGAACGAGTTGAGGTTGCAGAAGGTGACGGCGGGGAACCGAATCAGAGCCGCGGCCACCTCGTCCAGCTTGGTCACGTGGGGGTACTGGAAGTAAAACTGCACGCGGTCCACGCACACCATGGCCAGCACCCCGAGCGAGCCCAGAAAGAACAATATCCACAGGGTTCGCTTGATGTACATCCGCTCGTACGTGAACATGTGCGAGATGCCGTGCAGCGTGGAATGGCTGGCGAAAACTTCAATCGGAGCCGGGCGCTTGTACTCCATCTCCTCCGCTTCTGCCTTGATATCCATGGCTGTGCAAAAATGAACTCTATTGAGAGATGAAGTGTGACAAACTATATCTTAGCTCAGATGAAAGGGTTCCGCGAGTTCACGCCCTGCCTGGGTTTTTCATGCAGTCTGGGGAAGAGGTTGCGTCACTGACAGCTGGCCAAAAATCAAAACATCCAGATCATTTTACAAGAGAACCAACCCCCAAAGCGCGCTCGTGTTTTAAAAGGGGCGTCTATAAGGATGAATAAGCATGTGTTGTAGTAGGCAATACCTCAGCTGGGGTCACACATCCATAATAAATAGCCCGGCTTTGGAGCGCGCATGGACAGCTGCCAACGTTGTCCTCTCCTCGCACTCTTCTGGTTATAATACCGAGTTGGTGTGCACGCTCCACGCTCCAAAAAAAATAACAAACTCGCACACTGGGATCGCTTTTACCGATGTAGCAAAAAGACAGCACCGCGGACAGAGAAGCAGTCTTATAGCTTACCCGCTGGTTTGTTCAGTTATCAAACCAAAAGCGATGTTTTCTTCAAGCCGTCTCCCACGTCGCTCTCCGCTCCTGAATTCTCGCGTAATTCCAACACGTGCAGAATGCCAAATAGCCGCTGATTATTGGCGTATCGTTGAGAGATGCGTTCGGGGTCCTGACTAGTCTACAGCTGCACCGCAAGCTTCTGTCACAGCCGCCTCTGCCTCGCATCCATCCCCTCTCTGCCTGCTGCCTCCACAACAATGCGGGCTAATTACAGCGCTTTCTTCTGGCTCCCCTTTAGCCTTTCTATACCTACTTAGCGACTAGCAAGAGTGTAGGCGTATGGACAGGGCAGAAGGAGACCAGCGCCTGGCCGTCTCCACTGGCTGGGGGTCCAGTGGGAATCACCTCTGTGTGGCGCGGACGTGGTGTGCGCGGATCAATTCAATTCGCCCCGAGAGCAGTGATAGGACGCCATGTGTTGAGCACCGGGGTCCAACGATACAGTCGCCACCGTAGGTTATAGTAGGATACGTTTAGGTGTCTGCTCATTGAGGCAAGTAAGAATAAATATGGTCAAATAATATTAATGGGAACTGATAACGGTTAGGATAAATGATCAACTTCTCTAAGGTTGCATCAGCTGGGCTTATATAAAGTAGGACATAGCTAATCATTTTGTTGCTTTGGTATTATTGAAATGATTAGGACTTTTTTTTTTTTTTTTAAGTTGAGCAAGAATTCTGAAACATAAGGATATAGTTAAGTCAATATTAGATTTCCAAGCTTTCAGGTTTGACTTCCGGGTGAGACTTGGCATTTCTTTGTGGAGTTTGCGTATTCTCTCTGTGTCTGGGTGGGTTTCCTCGGGGCACTCCCACATGAACCCAAAAAACATGTTTGATAGGTAATATCCTCCAGCTAAGAAGTCTTCCTGACCAAGCCTAGCTCAAGATGTGGAGATGTGAAGATGGGTAATCAAGCATCTCTGCTCCTGACAGGTTGCCCCAGTGTCACTGAAGGGTGGGGCAAATGCAGACAATGCATTTCCTTTGGATTAAATTAATTTTAAAACATTTATTTAGTTAGTTTTCAGTGGGACAGTGTTCGTTAATAAACGTATTAGGGAATTCATAAACTTTTAGGGAGTCTAGGCTAATTCAGTAGACTCCCTAAAAGTTCAGAATTCATATAAAAGTCAATAAAGTAGCCTATCTTAACTTTAGTCTAACTAATAAAACAGATTTCTAAGCAGTTAATGTACAGTGACGATGGAATAAAAATGGAAAATGAAGACACAAAACAATAGATTTCAGATGTTGGTGCTGGCTGCAAAGAAAAAACAAAAATGTTTATTAAATGTCTATATAAACAGTGGTGGAACGTAACAAAGTAAAAGTAGTAAAGTACTCTACTTAAGTATACATTTTAGGTATCTGTACATTACTAAAGTAGATTTTAAAGTGATTTTAAGATACTTTTTACTTTACTACATTTGAGAGCAGATATCTGTACTTTCTACTCTATACTATATTTTTGAACAGGACTGAAAAGTAAAAGTATTTTTTATTATTGTCTGAGACCGGCTGAAAAGCTTGAGAGGTTTATTTTTAACACGTTCATAATTTGAGCAAACAAAAATATACAAATAAAAACAGCTAGAAAAATCAATACAGTTGTTTCTTTTGAACAAAATTCAGCACAAATCTTTATCAAAGTCAGTACAGTTGAAGCTTTATTAAATCTCCCTATTTGTGCAAAATACTTTTGCT